>LLEY01000144.1:0-165589 GCA_001414485.1 Calycina herbarum | reverse complement strand
CCCCCCCCCCCCCCAAAAAAAAAAAAAAGAATTATAATTTATATACTCAAAAGTGGGCAATGCAGTGGGGTATCAACATATGAGGCTCAAAAATGGATCGAACCAGATCGATATCACGACCTGAACCTCATCGGATGAACTCGCTTGAAGTTACTCCTTTTTTTTCTTCTTCAAAGATCGGTACGTGTAGATCAAACCGAGTAATCCACTTGCAAAACCCACGTTTTCAACAGCGCATACCCACACACGAAGCAGATCAGATAACGAAAGATATTCGTCATTCTTCAGCGTGACGCTCTCTCTGTGTACAAACTTCTTGGCAGAGGAAAAATCTTGTGATATCTCGCATACATATACATATGCAACCATTTTACCCAGAGATATCCCCCTCCAATGCATTCCTTAAAACTTTTGCATCCCAATGAAATCCCTCGAATGAAAGGGAAGGCATCGTGAACGATTCTTTGGTGTGTGTGGGTGGAGTACGTACCCATCCACCGACGCGCAGGAGAAGTCCTCCGTGGTACAACCCACCTTCCTATTCCGTAAAAAAGGGAAAACTTCAAACATAAAAGCGGTGAGAGAAGTTCACGATCATTTGAACGGTTGGTGGTTTGAAGGAAGGAACGAAAGAGGATTTTGCTGATTAAACTCCAATTTTTTTGGGATGGACTCGATGGAGGGAGAGGTTCCTTCGTTACTAAGAAAGAGAGGGGGGAAGGGAATGAACCTCGAGAATGAGGAACACGTAGTAGTAGGAGGGGAGGTTGTGATCAGAGATGCAGAAATAAGAAGAAGACCGACATAGAAAAGTTTCACAAACCGTTGCAGGACGTTTATCCCAAGCTTCATGGGGTTACATACCTCCCTCGTGTACTATACGCACGGGGAATCAAAACGGTTCGCACATCCCCTTTGTATCCCGCGATACGGAGTCGATATGTTTTCAATCGATATGTTTTCAATCGATATCTGTTTTCGATCAAAGGGTTTGGTCTGTGTGTCATCTTTTCACCCTCTGTAGACTGGTTTCAGGGTGATGACTGAGCGCCGAGGCTACTGCTGTAAGGTTACTGTCGCACGGATTTTTCGGCCTGGCGTACCGTGTTTCTTCTTTCTTTCTGAAGTCGGGATGAGATGGTGAGGCACGTTTGGTCCCCTTTTGGTATTCCCCTTTCGCTCTTTTGGGCCCGATGGATGGGTTGCAGGGAGGAGAGTGGGTTTGACTCGCCCGTGTTGGGAATAACGAGGCTCCATTTTTTGTTTCTGAGCGCCCGGTTGGGATGGAGTGTTGAGAATACCGTTTCCGTATTCTTTTTGTGAAAAGGGAGAGGGAAAAGAAGAGGGGTTTGAGAGGGTGAGGATGGGACTGAGTTGGTTGGTTGTCGAGAACGGATGAAGATGCGAATTCGATTCTCGGAATGTACGAGTGCGATGTCGCCGTGATGGTGTGTGGAGGTCCATTGGGCGGCTGAGATATGCATGGAATGGCGCTATCCAGCTTTATGTTTGATGGGATGTGCATAGATTTCCATATGACCTGGCTGGGCACTAGCTGGCGGTTGAGGCCGCTAGAAGCGGAGGTGCAGCTTTATTCTTTACAGTAGCGTGTTGGTGTTGGCATCATTTTGTCATGTAGATTGATAATTCGAGTTTATTAGATTGGGAGAGATTTTCTTCATCCCGTGCAGGCCGGAATTAGGGTAAGACTTACAACGTTATGTCCAGGTGTCAGTTCAATTTGGTGATACGAAGAACAGACTTGTAGAAATGTAATACTCGTACAGAAATTATCAAGTGATACCAGTGATACCGGACTTTAGGATCCAAAGTGAACGTCATGATGGATGCGAGGGATTTCTTACATGCCTTGACTCTCTTCTCCTCCCTTCTCAATACACACCTTTCCCCTGAATATCTCTCATCCATCAAATATCCCATATCATCCCGAATTTATTCGCTTGGCGAGGTTCATGCTCCTTCCCTGTGGAATTCGCAATGGAGCCAGCGAGAGATGGCGATCAGCAGATCCTCGCTTCCAATTGAACCTGGCGGATGGTTTGCCACGCCATCATGCCTCAATCACCACAATCAACTCCTCAATTCTTTGGTTGGATGGAATCATTTGGAGTGGGCATCTCTCTTCCCACCACCCAATCCCCGGTGAGAAGATGGTCGCGGTGTGCTTGCTTGGGTTGATGGGTTCATAGATTGTTTAGTCTTCGTCCCATCTATCCCAAACACAGCTGGGCGACACCTCTCATTCGGCGAAGCGGCCGGTGCTCTTTTCTGCCGTTCAGCCTGGGCGTTGAACGCCGTCTCAGGCTGTTGTGAAGTGGCCAATGAAGCGCTGATGTCAGTTCACGGCGGATATGCCAGGAATAGTTTTTTGGTGGCGTTGAACGTGCGCGGGGTCGATGGAGCTTCAAGGTGCCAGGCTTGATGGAAATCCTGCTAAGGGCCGTTCATCGGGAGAGCGAGGTTCGAAGAGTGTTCTGTGCGTCGGTAAGTTGGTTCGGAGGAGGCCAATCACCAGTTTCTCTCATCATTTAGACTACTTTTGACAAGTGAGCTTCTGACAGTTTTTACAGCCTTTACAGCCTTTACAGCCTTTACAGCCCGCCAAAAGGCTCAGCATCATGACAATCGTCCGGTTGGCAATGCCGCTACGGTTTGCGCGATGAACCTGTCAAGAGTGGCAACCTTGAGCTGGCGTTGCCGCTGCGGGCTATGGTTGGTGTATTTAATCAGGTACCTACACCTAACCTCACAGAAGCTAGACCTGGTGGGGAGACTTCGCCATGCCATGCCATGCCATGCATCTCCATCATCATGCTAGGCCAACAAGCTGGCAGAAAAGCAAGACTCGCAGCAAGCAGGACCAGCGAGGACACGCAGAAGCAGACGCAGAAGCAGCAGGAAAAAAGCAGGGCAATGACATGCTTGAACAGGAACGCGACCATCGTCATGCCCACGATGCAAGATACAGGACAGGACTACGACGAAGACTTACGACTCAGGACCAAGGTTCATGATGATCGGGGTTGGTGGGGGTGATGATGCTAGAACCGTACAGTAAACTAGAGATTAAGCTGCTCCTACAAACAGGATTCTCATCTACTCATCTACCTACTCATCTACCTACTCATCTACCTACTCATCTACCTACTCATCCCACCTCCAAAGCTACTCTCTTTTCCCGCTCGCGCTGGACGAAATTAGGTTAGTCTGCGCCTACCACGACCACGACCTCACCCGCCATCAACTGACTCCCTCACATCCTTCAAATCCTCCTGAGACCGGCCTACAGCCTAACCTCCACCACCAAAATTAAGAACCCTGCCGCCAACCTTACATACTTTACATCCTGATTCCTCCCTCTAGGTACAGTACAGTACTGTACAGCCAGGGACTTATGACCAACACCCGTCTGCTCTGCCCTGATACCTGAAAGAGACCCTGAGACCCTTCAACCACATAAACCCTCAGCACCCTCCTCTCTACACTTCCACTACTTCGGTCTTTCTTCCTTTCCAAAACATCTCCCGCATTGAAGGTTTGCCTCCTTTGACCGCTTTCTGCAAGACGATTGTGCATCCGGGTTTCGTTAAGCTCCCAAAGAACGTCGGAGTGTCAAGGTGAAACAACCCAACACCTCCTGCACATTTCTACCCGTGCCTGTCAACCACCACCCAAGCTCCCAATCCTAAATCCTACCCCTCTCCACTCCGAGCCCACCCCAGAACAGCAGCAGCCACCAGCAACGACAGATATATTACCCGGGCCCCATCCTCTCGCATTTGGAGTCAAAAGGGAAAAAAAGAAATTCATTCACAAAATATTTATCCCACGCTCGACCGGAAAAATCTACCACGGCCAATTCGCTCTCCACGTGGCTGGGAAAGTACAAGTAGCATTCCAGACCCGTTTATCAGGGTCTCTTTAGGAAAAATCCCCGCCGCTCCAGTGCGCAACCAGAATCTACTTTATTCGAATCACCCACATATAGTACGAGAACGCAGTCATGCCCCTGATGGCGAAATTACACCAGATGAGAGAAAGAGAGATGGCTATGAATATGAACGCCAGCGATGCCTCGTTGCATGTACCACGATCCCGTTCCAAGGACAGTGGTTACGAAGGCTTCGAGGAATACAAGAACGACGAATGTGTAGACAGCGACATGGAAGGTTCCATTCTACACCGTGCCAGGCCGAAGAAGGTTGTCCGAGCGCCCGCACTTCCTGCCAGAAGTGAAAAGAGAGCGTCAACAATGTTGAAGGATGTCATGTTGGAGTTGCAGAATTTGGACGGTTCCAGAGTAAAGGATATGGAGGAAGTGCCAATGGTCGAAGAGAAGGATCCTCACGAGTTATACCTGTCGAGTGAGGAAGATGCCTCGCTGTCGGACTATGAGGATTCGGATTCCCTCGTCGACTTTGAACCTTTGGAGGGAGAGGAATTGGAAGCAGAGTTGAAGGTGCCAGCGTCGAGGGGATCGAGTAGGAAGTCACAAGAGGTCACAGCGAGAGCTGTCTCTTTTATCATGGTCAAACCCATGATTATCGACATCTCACCTAGTACGAATACCTCGCCTTGCACACCTCCTCGACCTGCCTCCTCTGCCTTCGAATCACACATGCGATCGAGACCTTCCTCTATAATCGGAGCAAACTCCACACAAACTAGATCCGGTTCCCCTTCGAGACCAGCACCTCGTCGGCCGTCGCCATTGAAATTACACACCAGCTCCATTCGCAGAATGTCTGTCTCCTCAATCGCCTCCCTCACACAAACCTCTACAAACTCCTCCAGCGCAGCACCTTCAATGAAGTCCTCCAACCGAAAATCCACGAGAATGGCCAACCTCGCCTCTCTAGTAACACACTCCCTCCACAAAACCTCCTCCCACGCCTTCCTCTCAACAGACCCCTTCCCATCCGCACAATCCTCACCCGCACTCCCATCCCAAGAAAACGACCGCCCAGAAACCCCAAAAACCCCTACGAGCATGGCAGCAGCAGCCTTCAAAAAAGGCCTAAGCCGCTCCCTCCACCGCGCACGCAAACCCTCCCTCCAAAAACTAAACTCCTTCACAAGCCGCAACTCCTCGATGCTCAACCTCTCCACAACCGCAACACCTGCCCAACAAATACCCGATCCCTCTCCCGCCCGCCAACGAAGAAAGTCCCTCGCTTTCCCTACACAAGCTTCAGTACCGGAATCGACTATGCCTCCTATGCCCTCGACGCCTCAGACTCCCCACGAGGGACCATTGAGATATCAGGATATAATGAAGAATGTCATCCGTTCGCCGCCGCAGAAAGGTGCTAGTCCCGCGAAGGGGAAAAGTATCTTAGGCCTCGGTCGACGGAAAAGCGTGAGGGCTTAAAGGGTCTCTAAACACACACACACCACTCTGTCTTTGTATATACCTCTCCTTGTTTCTTTTCCACTTTTGTTTTAGCGAGCGTTTTATAGCTTCCGTTCTAATTTCGGTAATTTTCTCTATCGGGGCATTTTTGGGTTTGGCGTTTCAGGGGGAATCTTGTTTTTGGGAGGGCACTATGGAGTATATGATATACCACATCTTCTTTTTTATATCTATGAAGGGCGCAAAGGAGGAATTTTGGCTCTCTGTCTAATTGCTTTTTGTCTTTGAAGTTTGTATTACTCCACCTTTTACCTGTCCTAGCTAGCTAGATGGTGTTTCTATTCTATGAGAACCTGGTGGAAGGTTTTAGGAGAGAGAGGGGAGAAATATGAATGATACTCTTTTGAATCGTCTACCTAACTACCTTATCTTGTCCTTGCCTGTCTGTCTGTCTTGAAATTGACTTTTTACTGAATGGTTTTTTTTTTGGTGAGGTACTCATCGGAGCACCATCCGACACGAAGGCTCTCGCTTCCCCTTTCCCTCGGGCCCGGGGGTCTTTCGTTCCTGCCTCGTTCCTGCCTCGTTCCTTGCTGTTGGTCTTTCTCTGTGTTACCTGGGAAAATTTTAGGTCCTCTTCTGGGTCATTTTGTCGGTGTTGGTTCTGTGTTGGTTCTGTGTTCTGTGTCACCAACCAGAAAACCAACCGGGTTTCCCATCCTCTCTTCCCAACTCTCTCTCCCTCCTACCCCGAAATTTCCATCCAAGGATCACATTTCATCATTATGAATCAACACCCGTATTTGACTTTACTCTACTCTACCCAACACTTGTACAACCCAAAAAACCTCTACGGAGCTCGGTGTCCGTTCAACTTATTCGGTGCGGTTGCGTTCAAGGCTGTCAAGGTTGTCAAGGTTGTCGGCTCATTGGCAAGAAATTGTGAGCTGACGAGGCTAGTTGGGTCAGCGGCGAGGCTCCGCCACCCCACAAAATATCTATGATCCTTACGATGATCCTTGGGTAGGTTAGGTTAGGTTAGGTTAGGGGGCGCTTTTTGTAGCTGAGGGGATCCTTTGTGCTGGGTTTTCTTTTTGGCCAATTATATGAGTGAGGAGGAAATGGAGGGGGTTAGGAGGGTGGGAGGGTGGACGTCAGCGGGCTGTGAGGACTTATGTGAGTTTTTTTTGGGGAGGGGGGACTTGGGTTGGTTAGTTTTTTGGTGTTGGTTGGATGTTTTTTTGGTTGGTTGGATGGCTGAGTGAGTTTGGAAGGAAGATAGTTGGTGGGAGTGGATGGACATGTGGTGGGTAAGAATGTGCGAATTGTTTCAGGATACGATAAGGCTACGTGAGGTTTTTGAGGTGGGAGTGAGTTGGTGTTTGGGGTCTTCGGGTTGGGGGTGGGAGGTGCCGAGATGGGGATGGATTGATGGGGATTTTCGGGGATTGACTTTTGGGGGTTGGTTTTTGTTGGTTTGATGTAGATGCTAGGCAGACGGTTCGGGAGAAAGGGGAGGAGAGGGGAAAGAGGGGCAGATGATTGTTGTTAGGTTAGGTAGGGGCTTGTTGTTAGTTGTTAGTGTTGTTGGGCATGAAGGATTTTGAAGGTGGATTTTTAGTTGTGGGGTTTTTGAACGAAAGACTTGTTCTTTTCCAAGTGGAGGAATTAAAATGCGTACTTGATGTGGACAGGTTTTGTGTAGCTTGGTTACTTGAGTTCCATGTACTTGGTTTGGAGGTGGAGTGGAATTTAGTTAGTACTTTAGGTTATCATTCGTCATATGCTTATTGAGTTTACGGTGTTTTACGAGAAGGTTGGAGTAAGCAAATTCAATCCTGAGACTTACTGGAAGTCAGGCTTGGGCACTGATATAATATTTATCGTAAATATCGCGCTATATATCGTCGATTATTCTCGGATCACTTAAATCCGATACGTTTATTATCGTTAAAAAAGTAACGATAAACGATAATATCGTGTTTTTAGAGCATAAATTTAACGATTTTAGAGTGAGTTTAAGTAGTAAAAAGTAGTAAAAAAGTAGAATAAAATTTATAAAAGTAGTAGATTTAATTGAAAAAGTACATACTAATCGAGGAAATTATAGAGGCACGGGGTCTTTTAGCTGAGGTTTCGCGGGTTCTAATAGGGTTCTTTCAAGGGAGTTTAGGCGAGGAACTAAATGGTAGCATTTTAAAGAGGTTTATAGTATTAAATGATATTGTTAATATAGTGATTTCAAGATTAAACTGGTATTGTCTAGAGCTGTAAGAAGAAACCTCAAGGCGGCTCAGGCACTAGTAAATAGAGCGATTATATAGCTGACAGGCCCGGATTTACATTTTCCCAGGCCTTGGCATAGCTTAGCGACGACTATCGATATATCATCAGTCATTGTTAAAAATCCGATATATTATCAGCTCACTTAATACGATACGATTATTATCGTATACCCCCCGAAATCCCATCGATAATATCGGTGCCCAAGTCTGCTGGAAGACTTAAAAGGATCAAGATTTATTCTTCCTAGCTATTCAAGTTACTGTAGTCAAATAATCCTAAAAGAATTTGGTTGAAGATGCAACAGATGTTCTTTAGGTGTACAGAGAATGGTGGCACAAACTCACATATATAATGATGTCACAGAAATTACACTCCTCATCCTATCAAGTTACATATTGCTCGTTTGAGTTACCTTGTATCAGCGGAACTGTATTGCAAAAGTCCAGGAGTAAGTGATGTCAGAATATTGCTGTTTGCTGATGAGTTGTTGATGGGACAGGTGGTGAGTGAAGGTTGAGCGAAACCACTTGAAGTGGCATCAGTTTGCGTTAACTTCTTTGTTGTGGTTATTAATCAGTAAATCAGATTATTAAGCTAAGTACATCTTTTCAAGGAAAAGTCGACAATAGCTACAAAAAGCTACAGCTAAGCGTAAACATGGAAAACCAAAAGTTTGGCAACTATATAGAAAAGGGGGTATGGAAGCTCCAAACGCACAAACACAAAATTCATATAATACACCTTGTATAGTATAAGAATTTGCTCTCTCCCTCCATACTATTTCTATTTCTTACGAGGAAAATGATATGAAAAAAAGGGACAGCATACTCGTCCGTGGGGCTCTAAAGTTTGTCTGAGCCTGGCTCTGGATATGATTTTTCAGTATCGTCTTGCTAATAAAAACACCCATCCGAATTATCTGTGACCATCTGTGCGCCATGGCGTCGCAGCAAACGCTGGACTTTTGAGTACTGTTCTGCATGATCTAATGGCGTGTTACCTTTGAAGTCTTTGGTGTTCACATTAACATTCTCAGCTTTAAGTAGTCTTATAATGCATTTCCAGTCCCCCTCGCCAGAAGCTATTGCAAGAGGAGTACGGCCAGACCAGTCCTCGGCGTTCACATCAACACCCTTAGCCTGAAGTAGTAATCCAACGATATCCAAGCCCTTATTACCAGAAGCTATTGCTAGAGGCGTACGGCCAAAGCGGTCCTTGGCATTTAAATCAACACCCTTAGCCTGAAGTAGTAATCCAACGATATCCAAGCCCTTATTACCAGAAGCTATTGCTAGAGGCGTACGGCCGGAGCTGTCCTTGGCGTTCACATCAACACCTTTTGTCTGAAGTATTAATGAAACGATATCCGAATTCCTTTCCTCGGAAGCAACTGCTAGAGGCGTACGGCCAGAGCGGTCCTTGGCGTTTACATCGATATCCGTCCTTTGAAGTAGCAATTTAACAATTTTTTCATCTGTATGTACTGAGGCAATTAATAGAGGAGTGAGGTTTCGGTTGTCTCTAGCGTTTACATTGACATCCATCCTTCGGACTAAGAATTTAACAAGGTCCAAGTTTTTAGACGCGCAGGCATCTAGTAAGAGTGTGCGACCTTGATCCACACACTTTGCGTTCACATCCATTCTTTCAAGTAGTGATGTAGTGATTTTCAGGCTCTTGATTTTAGTGGCAATGGATGGGAGCAGTTCTCTATCAATATAAACACCCTTCTTTTGGACTAACAGCTCAAAGAATTCCAGGTTGCCGGCTTCACAGGCAATCCGTAGGGTGGTATAACCGCTAACCTCGAAATCGATGCCTTCTTGAACCAGTAAACCCGCAACTTCGAATTGTTGTGTCGACAACGCTACAGAAAATGATTTTTCAAGTATTCGTTTTTTGTCATATTGTTTTTTTTCGCGAGTAACAGCCTTAACAACTCCTTCTGTCCATACCGAGCTGCAACATGCACAGGTGGTCCGTCGAAACTTGCAATTTCTATGTTCCACCAAGACTCAAAGATGTCAGAATAGTGGAGAATCCAAAGCAGACCAAAACGGAACACTAGATACAGAGGTGTTGGTGAAATAAGATTCAGGTTCATTTCCGGATATATGAGTTTCCCGCCTGGTGTGAGACGCAGCATCCGCACAGCCGACTTCCATGCAGCAAATTTCGAGGAAAGGAAACCGGTCACGCGATCCTTGATTCTTAATTGCAATCCATCACCAGCAGCTTCGCAGTGGATAGGCCATGTGAGAAGTGCATAACTTTTGAACTGCATATTTGATAGCGAGGTGGTTGACCGCGGATAGGTTTCGAGTTCAAGAGAGTTGACAAGAATACATATTTCCAGGGCAGTGCTGTTTGTCACAATCTTGCCGAAATCTCCTCTTCCCTCGAGGTACTCCTGGACAGATAAATGGGCGAATCGAAACATATCCATTTCTTCATCTAGGACGATCATGTTGCAACATATATTTAACAGCTGCGACGGGCTTAAAGCAATATATAACCCCCCAGTATCAGTGGCGCTAGTATCGACGGACACGGCAGTAATGAACTCCTGTGTACTCAGAGGGCGGTGTGCGCATAGCAGCCATGTCATTGCGAGCTCCGCGACTCGACGACTTGTCGATGCAGTCTCCCTGATCCTTTGGTAGGTGATATTATAGGATGCGTTTAAAGTCTTGGGCAATTTCCCAAGTTCTTCAATGACATCTTTTTCGTGATGAATCCGCTGAGAATCGCAAAGATTCTGGATCTGAAGACTAACCCACCGAAACCTAGGCGGAAATTAGCTACTCAAGCACCGAAAAAGCATACAAGTGAAGCATGCATTACTTCCGCGAACAATTATGCTAAGGAAATATTGTTCAAGAAGATTTAGGAGAAGCAGAAAGTCGATTTCACAATTGTCCTGAATCGTCTTGAATAATAATCGTAATTGTCCCAGACTAATTAAAGGTAGTAAGAAAGGAGAGTACTTACATTCCCTGTGATTTTGCGATAAGGACGTTCATGATACGAGTCTTCAACACCTTTGTAACACTGCCTCCAAGCAATCTCTTCTCCACAATAGACCGTTCCACCTCGGACAAAACGAAGCGTTCAACGTCCTTGTGGTTGTCTTTGATTTTGATGTATATGTTTGGCGACTTGTCCAAACGACAAACGATATCTCCGTCATCTCGGCTAGACACGAATATCTTCACACAACTTGCCGACTTCTGGATGATTTTATTGAATGCTAGAAGTAGTTCATGTCGTTGAGCGGGGTCACACTCGTCCATGGCGTCAAGAACAATGATACCTGGGCTCGATTCTAGGAAAGAAATAATGAGATTTAAACATTCGTTGCTAGTGAGTTTTGGTGGCTCATCAACCCCATCATCATCGCTTTCTTCTTTCAACTCTTTGTACCTGCTCGCCAGCGGCTCTCTGATGGGCATATCAACCTTTGTGCAACACAACTGTTTTAAAATACTTCGCATGATCTCATCGGGATCAGAACGCTCAGTTTCAGATACGTTGCGTGCACAATAGAAGAATGCAAGTGGCGCAGCCGCTGGATTCTGAGCATTGTCGTTGACTAGACGTTGAATGACGGAATATCTGAGCTTGTCAGTTAGCATTCATGTGGAGAAGTGGCTTGAAGTTCCTACACAAGCTTGCTCTTTCCTGAGCCAGCTAGATGATGTTAGATATGACTTCCATGTTGGATAGGACTACTGTACATACGAATTCCATGTAACCACAATATAGACGACTCATTCCCCTCCCTCCACTCTTGGAAGTTGATCTTTTCGAACAACCACTCCCCTGATCCAACCATGAAGTCTTTCCCCATAGTTTTATGGTGTTGCTTGGGTTGCGTTTTGGAAAGCCAGTTGAATAAGGCTTGACGTTCACTCTCTAGATTGTGTTAATACATTGTCCCAAGATATGTTAGGGGTTTCAAAACTAAGATTCATGCACCTACTCTGGAGGGAATCATGTAACTTGGGTACAATTGAAGAAATTTTATCAACTTGGCAAAATTTAGTATATGTAAATGGGAGTACTAATTTCCAGTTGGACCAACCTTGAGCAGCAGTACTGGTATGAGATTTCAGAAGCCTCCCAAATAATTCTTGGTTCTCAGGATCTAATAAAATCTGAATCTGGCTTGAAACAGTTGGGCTCGTCATGCTTGACTTGGTGCACTGAGCAAGGGCTCTCGTAACTTGAATTCTTCCACCTTTGGATTGCTGGTTTCCAATCACTTCCTCAAATTGCTCAAACGCAGAAGTGTTGAGATTTGCTGGCCCCTTCAACATTTCCAGCACCATTTCAAGCTCTCTGGAATTCTGGCCGCCCTTGTAGCCTAAATCATGTTCCACCTGATAATACATCCACATTATGATGTGAACAACTTGAAGCTCAACCACAACATCCGTTTTTGCTACATCTTTGAGGCGGAATCGAAAATGGAGTCCATCGTAACCACGAAACCGTTGCCCTAATCGTTCACGATGCTCCTTGGAGGTTGGGTGTTGTATCGGGTCTTCGTCAAGCTCGAACCTCTCCTTTATTAAAGTTGTTACGGTTTCCGAGTCTTTCAATCTTAATAACACAACTCTACCACCAACCAAATCTGCAATGCCACTGATACCACTTTTGCCATCCCTCTTGCGATTGCGAAGCTTCTTCTCCAGGCTCTCGGGTGTTTTGACTCTCGATTCCCATATATGCCCGATCCCCCTTTCCCCCAATATTCCCGAGAGTTTGCCCACCTCGTCTTTGACCGATTGATAGTGGGATGCATTGCTGCGAAAGGATTCGATATCTCGCGAGATTTCGTCGTCCGCCATGATCGAAGGCAGCCAGCCGCTCTGCCGACAGGACCGTGTTGAATCTGCTGTCTATTGCATTCAATTTTAATAACAAAAAATACGTTGCTTAATGGCCGTGCAGCCCGAGACAGAATAATGAGGCAGAATAATCATGGAGCCTTGCACGACGATGTGAAGATAGGGTGCGCTGTCTCCAGGCTGCCGGCGAGTATATCCATTGAGTCGCTAAATATGCAGCACCTTCAGCTCTGTAAACCTTCGCAAAAGACAGTAAAAGCGGCAGTAATTATCAAGCTCGTACCCGCCTACCTAGCTCGTTATCCCAACTACTTGAGACAATTTATAGTAATTACCCTAGATGCTTAGAATAATTTAGAGAATTAACTTATTATTTTGGCTTTTGTTTAAAGTATACCATACGTATATATATATACGTACGCAGGGGTTATTACAACTACTAGTATAATTATTACACCAGCACATCTAGCACATCTAGTATATCTAGCACATCTAGCACTAAGTGTACTAGCCAGCACAACCATTGTAGAGTAATTTGACTAAATGGACTCGGTCTTATAACGTGTTCTAGTAAAATAATCTACGGACTTCTACTCTCAGAGCTCTTCTAGACGTATATTGTGGTGGTGGAAAGAACAGAAAGTAGTAGTGGTGGTAAATGGCTCTCGTTACTGGAACACTTTAAGTTCTTTCAGTATAAACACCCCAATTCTTCCAGAAAAATAAAAGTATATTGCGAGGCTAGGGATAAGCCTCTTATGAAATAGCTTTTATAAAAAGATCACCAATTTCCATTTAAAGCGGATTTAAAGCTACGCAACTGTTTAGAGTAGAAAACCACTCAATAACAATAGACATCAATAACTAGCTCAATTTTCCCAACATTTTTCTTGTCTTCTCCCAAATCTCACTTATCTTTACATAAGTATACAAGCCAACCAGTTACAAAAGAGTATACACTAATATAGCAAAAAGTGTTTACCAATATAGCTTCCTCTAACCCTACGTGAAAAAACACATTATATGCATGGCACAGGATAGAAGAACACCTTCAAAGATCGAACCTGCCTCGCAATGGACATCAAAACGACAGTAAATACTTTAGGTTCGTGCCTGCATCCCCAGCTCATTGTTTCAAATTCCTAGGGAACTTCAAGTCCCCAGGTATTTGTACTTGCAATAGAACCATGAGCTTTAAAAACGCCCACTGCGAGCATGCCTCGAAAGAAAGTCCAACAAACAAAAATCATGCCACTTGGCAACCGGCGTGGGAAACATTGACAATGAAGTATCACTTCACGGGAAAAAGACGAAATAATTAACTTTCAAAATCCTTCAGCCTCTATTTTACAGCCTCACACTATCTACCAACCTCCCTAGTAGCACCAACTACCCCATCCACCACATTCAATACAGGCCGTTCCGGTGTGGAACTATGCTAAAAACAAAGGAGAAGATAGACGGAGTAGCATAGTAATTTTCCCTCTT
This sequence comes from Calycina herbarum, assembly GCA_001414485.1. Taxonomy (NCBI): domain Eukaryota; kingdom Fungi; phylum Ascomycota; class Leotiomycetes; order Helotiales; family Pezizellaceae; genus Calycina; species Calycina herbarum. The sequence continues at coordinate 151,588 of LLEY01000144.1, read as the reverse complement.
TATACGAAGCTCTTGGTGAAGGTGACGACAACATCCTTCAATCTTGCTTCCAAATCCTTGCTCAAAGCACCCTCCTTATCAATAGTGGCCAAAAGATCGGCTTCGTTGGTCTTCATGTGCGAGATGAAGTCAGCCTCCCAGGTGAGGATCTTGTCGACAGGGACGGTATCCAAGTGACCGTTAACACCAGCGTAGATAAGAGGAACCATTTCGTTGACAGCCATAGGTGAGTATTGCTTTTGCTTGAGGAGCTCGGTCAACTGTAAAATCAAACGATTAGCCTGGATTCAAGTACTTGCACAAGTTAAGACAGGGAAACTTACACGTTCACCACGGTTAAGAGTTTGTTTTGTTGCGGCATCCAAATCGGAACCGAATTGAGCAAAAGCAGCGACCTCACGGTATTGAGCCAAGAAAAGCTTCAATGAACCAGCGACTTGCTTCATTGCCTTAAGTTGGGCAGCGGAACCGACACGGGACACGGAAAGACCGACGTTAATAGCTGGTCGAACACCCTTGTAGAAAAGCTCGGCCTCCAAGAAAATTTGTCCATCGGTAATGGAAATAACGTTGGTTGGAATGTATGCGGACACATCACCACCTTGGGTCTCGATGATAGGAAGGGCAGTCAAAGAACCACCTCCGTGCTTCTCGGACATCTTGGCGGCACGCTCCAAAAGACGGGAGTGGAGGTAGAAAACATCACCGGGGTAGGCCTCACGTCCGGGTGGACGACGGAGAAGGAGGGACATTTGTCGGTATGCGACGGCTTGCTTGGAAAGATCGTCGAAGATGATAACAGCGTGCTTTCCATTATCTCTAAACCATTCCCCCCTGTTAAAGTTAGCATAGTGCATCAAGAGAGGAAAGGAATTGAGAAGAATCATACATAGAGGTACCTAGATTCCAAGAAGTTAGCATAAGATTTCGAGTTAATGATAAGTCAGCGACATGAGAAAGTTATGCAGAAGAAAGAGCCGCCATTGCAGCAGCCTTTGCCATCGCCTTGTGTTTCTTGGTGTTCTCGAGGCGCTTTTGGAACATAAAAAAAGGGAGGACTAACCGGTGAAAGGAGCAATATATTGGAGAGGAGCAGCTTCGGAGGCAGTGGCGGCAACAATGATGGAGTACTTCATGGCGTCGTTCTCCTCAAGGGTCTTGACCAATTGGGCAACGGTAGATCGCTTTTGTCCAACAGCAACGTAAACGCAGTAGAGTTTCTTCTCCTCGTCGTTTCCGTCGTTCCATCGCTTTTGGTTCAACATGGCGTCGAGAGCAACGGCAGTCTTTCCGGTTTGACGATCACCAATGATCAATTCACGCTGACCACGTCCAATTGGAACCATGGCGTCGACTGACTTGAGACCAGTCTGGACGGCTTGGTGAACGGATCGTCTAGGCAAAATACCTGGAGCCTTCAATTGTGCACGACGCTTCTCGGTGGTCTTGATTGGTCCCTTGCCATCAATTGGGTTTCCGAGAGCATCAACGACACGACCGAGCATCTCAATTCCGACTGGGACATCGACCTGTAAGTGATTACGTTAGTCGTTGCAAGATCAATTGATGCCTCCTGTTACTCACAATTTCTCCGGTACGCTTGACGGTCTCACCCTCCTTGACCAAACGATCGGAACCGAAGAGCACAACACCAACTTGGCCAGCCTCCAAGTTCATACACATGCCCTTGACACCGGATGCGAACCTATATGTATTCAGCAAGTGAATCTTGTGAACAACCCAATCTGTGCAACTTACTCGACAAGTTCCTCGGCCTGAACATTGCTCATACCGTGTACACGAGCGATACCATCACTATAAACCTAATCAGCACTCACTCCCCTAGTATAGACCCCTTGTGTAGTCTCTGTTGACCATTGAGGCATTTGTATGTTGATCGACGTACCCAACGGACAGGACACGTCCAGTCTCGGCGAGGCCGGCCTCATCCTTAACACCTCTAATTCTTTGCTCGAGGATTGACGAGACTTCGGTTGGGGAGGCTTTGTCTGCGGAAGCGTAGCTTCGGACCTGTTTTGATGCTGAGTTGAATGCTGCTGGTGCTGCGGTTCGTCCCTGGAGAAACCTGAGGTTAGCCGAAGCCCGAAAAACACCAAGTCAAGCTGTTGGGAGCTTCATCAACAGCTCTCCACATCCACCTTCATCATCGCAGCGAGCCAATTGATCTCGTGGAGCAGGTTACGATGATTCTCGATGAGATTCGAGCTGGAGGGAAGAGGTCGGGGATGGCATTCTGGCTACGTACTGCTGCGACTCTGCCGGATGCAGAGATTGCGCCCACCGTCCGGCTGGACTGTCGGAGAGCGTTCCTGAACATGGTGGCCAGAGTATGTGTATGGAAGAGGGAATGAAGAATCAATTGCCGACGCAATTGAAAGGAGAGGAGATTGAGATGGGAGAATTGTTCTGGTGTCGAACCTTCAAGATTTGGGAGGAGGAAGAACTTGAGTCGGGAACGGCAGCAGGCAATTTAGCTAGTCACGGGGCCCAATCAAGCGCAGCCAATGAGAGGCTGTCTCCACTCTCAACCACCCTTTTTTCTCCGTCCCCTTCCCCAACCTCAGGTCTCGTTTCTTCATCTTCAATTCCACTATGTTATTTTCTCCGTTGTATATTGTCTTGTTGTTTACTTAAATCCATGAGTATTTGCAATTTTCACTTTCTACAACCAAGCATCTCATCTCATCAACTAAACAGCTGTCAGACTCTCAACCCGAAACCTTCCGAAATGCTTCATAAATACTCAACTGTATTAATTTACCCCAGCGTCTATGAGCATTTTCATAGTTCTCGGGCTAGATCGAAGTCGCTCCGGACTTGTCTATCCCTGCAAAGTACTATTTACACAATATCAACACAACTCGTCAACATCCAAAGATCCACAACTCGAAGTTTCGATGTTGCGGACCCGAGTCCCAACTGCAAACGCAGTAGAACAAGATTGTTGCCCCCCAAACGTAATCATCCCACCCCATGATCAACAATTCGCGCTCATATTCGGCAGTGGAACCTATGCCGCGATGGTACTTGGCCTACTTCCTTGGTGCGGACATGGACGTATGGACTTCCCAGCGTCTCTCCCTCGGCTTCTCTCTGACAATTTCTAGCTTGCAATATTTTTGGGTGCGCTTGTCAAGGTGATTGTCGCATACTAGGCCTTGAGGACGACTGGAGTACCAATGTTCTCTCTGAAGACTTTGATGCTTGTGGTATTTGGGTTTGCGAGTTATTGTTTTGCAATTGGGTCTTGTTGAAGGGAAATTCTGAGGTGCTGGCTGTTTTAATCCATTTTGTGAAGTTTGGCAATCTAAAATCGTTGAAAGTAAAGTCCTACATCAGATTTTTCCCGCTTCTGTCTCTGTGAAGAGATTTGCATGACTTAGGAGCCTGATGAGGCTACCCAAATACAAACATGTCATGAAGGGGATGTTTTCTGTTACATATGGAAGAGAACCGGGCTTTGCTCTAAGTACACCTCCGCTTACAAATAGTGCTCCAAAAAGTCTAGGATAATTGTGTTATTCTCCAAGGAAGTTTAAACGAATCGGGAACTCAACTCCTCTGTTCTTCTAGAAGCTCTCGTACAATGGTTGAAATTGCGGAAAAATTTCTAGGGCAATGAAGGGAGGGGGGTGTAAGATGAGTAAAGAGGTGTAAGATGAGTAAAGATCAGGATTCTGACTTTAGTGGCATAAACACATGTAATGATGAAGTTTTTTGGAGTGTTGGGTACGTCAATTTCTCCTGTGTGCTATACTACTTGATTGACTAACGACTTAACATTCCCCAGTCCTTGCTTTAGAAGCCACGACGACAAAAATTCCACATATTGATACCGATAATTCGTAAGTTGGGCAACGTCGAAGTAGTGTTATTGACAGGCCCCTTGTAGTTGCTAAACTCAAACGACGAGTAAATCGACTAAATCAGCGGCGAAGTTTAAGATGAGCTGCTTAAGGCGAGCGCGGCGTGCAGCAACATCGGCAGGGACCTCATCATCAACCGTTTCTTTGTCTTCTTGTCTTGGCTCTCTCAGCTCCTTCAGCCAGTCGTGTCGATGTCCACCACGCGGTCGTTGTACATTTCGGTTGCTTCCCCCATCTCGAATTTTGTTAGGATAAATTCGTTACTGAAGGCGTTGTAGAGACTTACCTCGTCTATTACGGCTGTCTTGTGGTGAGCGAGTTCGATAACTTCTTGCGTTTCGTCGGTCGGAGTCGGATGGGGTAGGTGATCGACTTCTTGATCGCGCATGATGAGAGTCCTCCGGGGATATGCTTCGTTCTTGAACTTCTTCGGGTTTCCGCTTATCTTCATCCCACGCACTACGCAAGGCTTCACGTAATTCAGGAACACGCTATGCATCTAATTAGAAAGTTCCCTTTTAGTTTAACTTCTCATGAACATACCTCATCTCTTCCACCACCAGCTTCTAGGGCCTCCATGAGGCGAAGCGCTGGTTGGATTGCGAGCGGACCGCGAATACTGGTGCATCTTCTCAAATTGTCGTTCGCACATCTGTAGCAACGAGTGCCTTTGCATTGTCGTAACAACCTCCGACATACTTGTTGTTCATGACTGCTGTTGTACAGCTACCGCATGGGATCTCACGACGGTAGCCCTCGCGAGGAGGGACTTGAACGTCACGCGTCAGTGGGATGGAGGTGGTTCTTTATAAATGTTAGCAAAGAGTAGCATATTGAGTAGATGATGATATTCCTACTTCTTGTTGTACGATGTGTAGATAGCAAAGAGCTTAAAGATCGCTTGAAAATCTATCGAGAGCAGAAACCGAAAGTTGGAGATTATGGAAGACGCTAGTAGGCGCTATCATTGATGGACAAAGTGCCATTCACCCGGCATTTGTAACTTGCAATGTTTCTCCCTGTAAGCGATTCACTCTCGGAACCCTCTTTCACATTTTCAGGTTCATTGTCTGTTGAGAAGGAGAAAAAGTAGAATACAGAGATATGACGTGCGGAGAGTATAACTTGTACAATTGCAAGTATTATTAGAAACTACCAAACTTACAGTCCTTCCAACCCTTCTCGAACAATCCATTTCATTATTCTAGGCCGTTTCTAAAATGAAATTTAAAGCATTGCCCACTTCTCTCACATGTTGACACTGCTCTCCATCTCAGCATGTTTGATATCTTAGAATCTCCCGCATTCACTGAACTAAATCTCCTAACACGCTCCCAAATAGTTCAACACCGAAAGTCCATACGGCATCATACTTAATATATACTAAGTCTACATCTTTGGTCTCTTCGTAATCTCACACTGCCTTCATACTGAGCTCCCATCATACTCACATTGCTTCTCAGCCCTCAACCCTCACCCATGAATCTCACCAACATCGCACTCTCAAAATTTCAAACAGTTTCTCATTTCATTTCCCCACCAAACGTTACGCTAAAAAATACGGGGAGCCACATCTCTCTATCTGATATACAAACAAGCCAAAACCAGCCATGACAGTCTACCATTTATTTTATCGCTTGCCCCTCGCGCTAGACCGCCAAAAAAAGAGCAACAGCAAAACAAAAAAGCGAAAGACTGTATAACTACTAATCCTATCGAATCCTACCTATCCTACCAACCATCCCCACCAATCCATCCATCCCACCAAGACAATAAAAAAAAACTCCTCCCAAAAGCTGCTAGGTAATGCTTCACACCAAAAAAGAGCTTAACCTCAAGCCGCAACCTCATCATCACTCTCCTCCCCCAAAAGCTCATCAGCATCATCATCAACCACAGCGTAATCACCCCTTCCTCTCGCGAAACTATCTCTAGTTGTGAATCTTGTGCTCCTACTTCCACCCATGGCCGTTCTCGCCGACCGCCAAAGACTGCTGACGAGTAGTGGTAAGGCCGCCGCAACAGCGACGATACCAGCAACAACCAGGACCGGGTATTTAACCCATGGAGCCTCGCTATCAAATGATGCTAGAAGGATATCAGTACTCAATTCCTTGTGAAGGATGTAAGGGAAAAGAAGACTTACATTGTTCCCCAAGTCTGATCTGTCCAAACTTGGAAGCCCAGTTGCGCCACACCCAGTAACCCACACCCGCAGCTGCAGCAATAGGAATGATAACAGCAAGGAAGATGCCAATAGCAGAAGTGCTGTGCTTCTTGTTGAACTCCTTTTCCTTTCCAGGACAAGACTTGGCTTCGCTCTTGTCAAATTCCCGTCCGTTCTGGCAGGTACTCATCGGCAGCTTTCGATAACCGGTAGGAGCGAAATATTCAACTCTTTCAGTCTCGACCTTACAGATCAAGGAATGATCAGGAGGAGAGTAGCCAGGGACAAGGGCACAGGAACCATCACCTTGACGTTGATAGTTGAAGTCACTATATTGTGTTAGCTTGGAAACCGTATTGGAGAATATGTGCAACTTACCATTCAAAGTCCTGTCTCGTACACTCGCAGTTCTCCTTGATTTCATGTAGACCTGGGATCACCCGTGGATTATAGCAAACACTGCTGGTCTTCTTGCGGATATATTGCGAGACATGGCCGAAGAGACAATTGTTCTGTTGTTTCGGGTGCTTTGGTGTCCATAGATAATAATCTGGAGATTTTTCGGGTTCCTTCTCATTCAGCTCGCACTTCTTGTTTGTGAGACCGGTGAAATCAATGTTGATTGTATGGATCTCATCGTTCTTTCTGACCCACAAAAGGAAATTGCGAGAGTTGTCACTTGGAGTAGTAGTGAGATCATCAACGTTGACCTCTTCGTCGGAGAACTGAAAGTCGTGCCATATAGCACCTTCATCTGTCGAGTAGGTAATGGTTTTCGTTGGAGCTCCCTCTTTCACGAGGATGACGATTGCGCCCTGGTCGCCATACTCCCACATGTATTTACCCTTCTTCACGGCAAACCAGCTGATTCCGCCATCGGAGGTCATGAAAGTATCCGCTTCTTTGCCAAGATATTCGCCAACACTACCGGTCACCAGCATCAAGCCAATAGCTGATGAGGATGAATAGGTATGGGATTTGTGTGCTCGTTCAGTGTAACCGTGTACGTTGAGAGAACATTTCTCAATACCACCCTTGCAGTTGAATTTCTTTCCGTCGGCATCCTTCTCTGGTGGGGGAATTAGAGCCCATTCCGCACCATCGTTATGAGTGATGACTGTTTTCAGTCTCTTGCCCTGTTTCTTGTAGTCCTTGTTGTCGTAATTTGAGACGATATTGGCCAAGCTGAGACCTTCTAGACCAAATGTTTTTTCAAAGTCGACGTAGCCAGGTGCATCTCGGTCCACAGCTTCTAAGCTGAGGCCATAGGAAGTGCCGTTGGAATTACTTTTGATGATACTTCCATACTCAAAATCCTTTTCCGAATTGACAGTGACGTGCAAAAAGACAGAGTGTGTAGAGCTGTCAAGAACAGTGTATCCACTTTGTGGGAAGCTGAACTCATGGGGGAACTGGGCTCCTGCAAAGGTTCTTCCATCGACACTGGCATTGACTCGGAGTGTGGAATGGGCTTCATCCCTGGTAGCAACGACAATGAATTCGGACATGGTTGCGAAGTCCACAAGATTTCTAAAGTGTACCTTGGGCTCTTCCGTGAAAAAATCCTCGCTCGAAACCAATAGCCAGGGGTTGTCCTTGTCATCCTTTCGCTCATGTTCTCGAACCTCGCAATAAATAAGATTGTCAAGCTCGTTGTCGTCTTTGCCAAGCTGCTCAGCAGGTGTGGTGTAAAGTCGTCTTTCTTCCTTGATGAATTCACATTTTCGAACATATCGTCGTAGTGTTTTCCAAGTATCTCCTCTGTCCTTGCTCACTGACGCAACGCTGTGACAGTCCTCGCCAGGGCAGTCTCGACCACCAACCCAAAGAATCCAATCCTTGTGTTTCCAGTGAAAGTTCATGACAACTAAGTCGTCGCGGTTCAGAGGATCCTTAGTCTTAAACTCTCGGATGTTATCTCCTCGCTCCACTGAGTAAAATACTTGTGAGGTTTCCGTCAGAAAGAATACCACATCTTTGAAGAACTTATGAGGATAGACTGCCACAATCTTCTCGTCTTTTAGAATCTGTTCCCATGTTTTGCCATGATCGGGAGACAAAAAGACTCCCATATCTGTGTGCGCAATAACTGTTTCATCTGCCTCAAGACTGATATCAGTCCGTTCGAGATACACTTCCGGAAACTTCTTTGTACCAGGGAGTTTGGAATCAGTCACAGCAATCTTGCCCGAGGAAGGGTTGTGGGGATTTGTTGTGTCCTTACAGTCCCTATCAACTGGATCATCCTTCTGTGCTCCGTCTGCTCTCTTGCAGGTATTTCCAGGAATTTTTCGCCAGCCAGAAGATCCTTTGAATTTCTCATCTTTTTCTGGGTCCTCGCAGGCACCTTCCGGGAGGACGAAGGGCTTGCCTTCTACTTTCACGCACTGCGTGCGGTCCTCATTTCTAACAAAATTGTAGTCGCACTCAAAATCGTCATCTGTGCAAGTGCAGTCTTCTGTAATGACCTCTGGATCCTTGAATTCGCTCTTCATGAAGCAATCAGCTTCCTTCTTGCGTCGTTCAAAAGATTGAGTATGACCCATGAGACATTTTGGGTTGCCATCTTTGTCAACACGAGCAGGCCAGAGCTCTAGCTGATCCTTCTTACACTGATCCTCGTGCATATCGTCAAAGTCCAAGGCGATAATATAACCCTTCTCTCTTGGTTTCTCCGGGTCAACGGCTTCCAACAAGAACTTGAGACTAGTTGAGTCCTGTGTGGTGGTCAACTGGACAGGTCTGATCTTTTCGGGAAGTTTAGCTGGTGTGAAGCTTTTGCCATGGTTGATAGAGTACTGAATCTCGTCGGTTGCCCCATTATCGCTGATTGCCACCAAAATGGAACCCTGGTCGCCAAACTCGTACTTGTGAGGTCCTTCAAGTCCCATTGTCCATGTCAATCCAGCATCGTCGGAAATATATAGACTTCCGTCTTTGTAGGCTTTGAGAGAACCTCCAGTATTTCCAATTCCCATGACAATTCCTGGCGCTGGACTAGAAAATACACGTCCAGAATTTGACAGCTCGGTGACGGAATGGAGGTGTAGAGGCTCCTTTTCGCAAGTAATTCCGTGGAAGGTTCGGCCATCATCGAAAGTGATTTGGGTCTTCAGTTTCTTATTGGCGGAACCCTTTTCGACCTCTTCCCAGTTGTCCACAGTGTTGACCAGAGAAATACCCTGGATGCCCGATACCTTCTCGAAATCAACCATACCCTCCCTATTTCTATTCGTGTGTTCGATGTTTCGTGTGAAATAGGTTCCGTTCGAGTTACTCGTCAAGAAAACCCCCATTGGCTGAGAAAATCTGCTGCTAGTTAAAACATCGATCTGGATGCTGTATTTTGTGGACTCGAGAATTGTGTATGCCTTCTCAGTAAGTTTGTGGTCATGGGGGAACACAGCTCGGTGCCATTTGATGGTATCGTCGGTGATATATAGAGCCATTTCGTCGGTGCCCTCAGCAGATGTCGCAACAATCAAGTAATTTGTGACCACTGCCATATTGACAACACCCTTCACCAACTTCCCAGCCTCTAGCTCAGGTTCAAATTCCTGGATCGCACCGCCGCTAGCTGAGTTGAAGTAGTCATCCGAGACCACCATTCGATAGTCCTTGCTCCATGGGGAGAATTTGCCCCTTCCAATACACAGAATTCTGCGGGCATCTGTATCTTTGTCGCCAGTTGTGAATTCGGGGGATGATTTTGCCCAGTGGCAACCCATAGTATCCGATCGCAGATGGTTGGTTTTCGCAAATCCATTCGTGGTATAATAAGTCTAGGGTATGGGTATTAGTTACTGGTCCATAAACCTCTGCCACTTGTATCAACTTACCAATTCGTCGCAGAATATGCCAGTACAGTCCATTCCATTGAAAATAATTCTATTCGGGTCGCCAGCGTGGAAAGTCAAGGCCTGGGACTGGAATATGCTGGCCACCGAGTCCACCGAGAACTTCTCCCAGGACTTGCCCCGGTCCTGGGTCAACCAGTGATTCTTCTCGTTTGTAATAACATATGCCCTCTTCGAATCGAATGGGTGCATTATCAGCTCCATCAGCGCCCCCTTTGGAACATCGTCCACCACTGCCCATGTTGCACCGGCGTCGTCTGATCGATAGGCGTTCAATTCGACGGCATTAATAAAGAGGACGACATCGGAATCTTCGAAATAGTTTACATTGTATGGTACAAAATCGAAAGGTGTTTGCTTGACCGTGGGGCCATCTTTCTTTGCCCAAGCAGCTCCCAGGAGCGTGCTGGACAAGAGCAGGTTCCGCCACTGCAGCCTCATAATGGCGAGGTGTTCAGATGGTAGCGCATCAAAGTTGGAGGGCGTTCAATAATTATGCAGCTAGATATTTGGCACTCGATGGAGGTACGATGGGGTTTCGATGGGGGGTAATTTTCGAGATGCGATAGAGGTTTGTTATTTGGCTTCTTTGTCGGACTTTCAGCTACGAAACACCTTCGGCAGGAGAGACGGGACTGAGCCTCAGCCATCGATGACACGCGAGCAGGGATTCAGAGTTGGTACCACTTATTTACAAGCGAACAAACGAAAGCTTCTTCTACTAAAATAGATAAGTGAATAATAGCATTGTACTACTTTTGAGTCGTTGGTAGGCTTGGTTCAGTAGGTATTTTAGCTTTATCCTGTTGATTTGTTTACTCTGTATCTTGTCTAACTCTCAGCTTCTTCGCGCGTAAGCCAAATTCTGGAGGTTAGAAAGATGTTACCTGTCATCTTTACTAGTGCAATTATTGACATGTGTCACTCGACAACTTTAAATAGAGCACAGCTCAAACGCGTCCATCAGCCCACCAACACCATCACGAAGGGCATAAAAACACATATCAAGCATTAAGTATAGTCTCTATTAACCCCCCATCCATCTCTATCACACACAATATCCCAAGGACCATCACTCCATTCCATCCCCCCTGATCACCATGCACAGCGTTTGTATCGACAAAAGAAAGGTTGTTGCGAAAGCCATCGCAAACAAAAAAGATATAAAATAGCACCATTTTGTCCCCGCGCCTATTCCATGCTTCTTAATCTGTCAACATCATCTTGTTCTTCTAGAAAACGCCCAGAATCAGATGAAGGAAAGGGGGCAAAGTACACAAGCCCCATGTGCCCAGTCCCCAATCCATGTAGCAAAAGCCAAAAACAAAAAACGCATTTATCTTTTCCATTGTACAGAGAATTAGACACAGGAATCTATCTCCAGGCAGATTCAATAGGGGTAGAGCCCAACCCCATCCAGCCAGCGCATTTCATTCATTATCGGAATTTTACAGCGTCAACAAAATTCGGCCTTTGGGGCTCAAAAATCGTTTCGACTGAAACTCGAGTTCTCGTGGCGAGGCTTAAGCCTTGCGTGATCGGGTGACTCTTGGGCTTGGGGTGCCGGTGGTGGTTGCAGATCCGTTCTTCTTCGATGGAGTTGGTTTGGTGTCGAGGATTGCGGTAACGTCTGGGAGTTTGGCATCGACCAAAGAGCGGGCGGCTTTGCGACCAGTAGGGCGCTTTCCATCCTTCTTGTAGGTGGCAAAGTAGAATGAGATGAACAAGACCAAGTAAGAGCTGATTATTCCCATTCCAGCGAAAGCGGCGAATTCCTCACCAGCGCAGTTACCCGCATTTGGCATCCATTGGAAGTAAGTGGAGGTGAAGTAGGTGTATGACGCAAAGTAGACGAACACTAAAGCGATGGTTAGTAGTTGAAATTTGACAAATGGGGGTGTCAGTCTTACCAAGATCAATGACGAACTGGATGATTTGGAGACGGGTGATCCACTCCTTCCACCAGATGCGGATTCCACGCGCACTCTGGAAGTAGTACCAGTACATGACAACGTGAACCATCAAGTTCAATGTGATAGGAACCCATGAAACCGATGTCAGACCAATCAATTGTGTATAGCAGAGAGCGGCCGTGGCACCGTGGTGGTAGCAGTGGAGGAAGGCTTCGAATATGTTAGCAATTGTTTTTCAGCAATACTTTTAGGGGTCCGCATACTCAATGGCTTCTTCTTCAAGACGAGGAACACAGTATCAATCAATTCGAGGTACTTGGTAAGGTAGTTGAGCTGGCAGATATTAGCACAAAAATGCCTTCTGCCTCTCAGGAGACCAGGCTTACGTAGTAGAGAATAACCAAAGGAGGAGTCCATCCACCCTTGACGTCGCAGATGGTATAGAAGAGGCCATGGTTTGCCAGAGTTGGCACAAGCTGCTCAATGAAGAGTGCAAGTAGAATGGCGCTGATGCTGGTCAGGTAGAAGTTGTGGATCATGAATGGCACATTCAATTTGAATGCAGCCCGATTCTTCATCAATTCCCTCCCCCCGAAAATTATAACGTAGTATGTGAAAATCGTGATGGCCGTTTCTTTCAAGGTTGACATTGGAGTCACTTGAGGTTGGAAATTGAAGTCTTGCGGATGGTAGCCCTTCACGGCCGTGAAGGCCTTATCGAAAAGGGGCCATAATTGGACACCAAATGGGTGCTCGAGACTCGGCAGAGGAATCGATTTGAGGATGTCAGCGTTGGCAGAAGACATGATGGCGTTGCAGAGAAATTCGAATGCCGCAAAGGACGGTGTTGTGACCTGGGAGGACAGAGAGCAGTCGCAACTGCAAAATGTGACGCGCCTTCGGAAAAGCTGGAAGCAACAACCAACACTGTGCGACTCGAGAAGCGCGCGGTCAAGTCACTTTGCGCAAGAGGGGAAAAGAAGAATGGGTACAATTAAAAACGAATTATGTGAAGAAGAGCTCGATAAGGAGTGACGAGAAAGGTTGACGGATCAACGATGAAGCTGATCAGACGAGGAAAAAGTTGCACAACGTGTTTGTGTTTGAAAAGGACGTTGATGGGGAAAACAATTGAACTTTGCTGGTTTTTGCTGAAAGGGGCCACGCCTGGGAGATTGGTATTTTGGGGTGGATACGACACCCATGCACACTGCAATGGAGCGCTTTCATTGGTCAACAAAACACGTGCCAGTAATTTGAAGCTCCACATTTTAGAATTGCCTCGGTTGAACAGGTGTTGTTTTGCTGTTCAAGAAAATGCGAGGTTGAGGGCATTCACAGGTGAATAATTCGGTTCTCGGATAGTGCACGTACTTCATTATAAAAGTGCCAATCCGTAAATGGAAATTAGTTCTTTCATTTTGAGATAGATATATCCTTTCGTTGTCGTTTAAGCAACGAACTTGTGTACGCCTTCCACTTGCTTGAACTCTCGTCTATGACTGGTTCCAGTACGTCACCACTTAGTAAAGTCTGCAAAATCCAAGGCCTCAGACTCCTGAAAATCATTGACCAAATTTTCATCAAAATACCAAGAATAGCCCATTCCCAATTCTTCACTCCCATCGTAAACCGTAGAATCCCATCCCCCATCCATCAAGATCTGTTGATCGAATTTCTCCTCAGCCTCCTCAGGACTATACAGAATTTGGGGATCAACATTAAACTCCAAATCCAAGTCCGGAAAATTTTCCGTCACATCTTCCGTCGCGGATTCCACGGAATCCGGGGGCGTAAGACCTTTCATAGCGAACAAATGCTTCTGTCCAGCCACAATTTTATTATTCAACCTCCTCAACATATCAACCCCCCTTTCCGCAACCGGTGATCTCTGAGCAAGAAGTTCAATCAGCTCCACTCCCTTCTGAAAAGAAGCGATACACTCCTTTTGCAATTTACAATCCGTCATCGGTGTATTTCTTGAATCCTTCATAGCGATGAGATCCGATGCGGTGCACATCCCCAAAATAGTCGAGTACTCAATCAATACAAATGGGATGTAGAAATATTGTTGTGGACCACCTCCCATGAGTTGGTGAAACTCGGAAGTGGCAGAGATGGCTTTTATACATGCTCGGATAAGGGTATTACGACTTGCTACTGCAGCAGCAAAATTGGATTTATTGGCTTCGTTTTCCGAACTTGAAGTGCCGGATATAGTGAGACCCGCAAAAGCTCGATGTAAAGTTGCGATGCCTCCGTATACACAAGCAGCAAGACCAACACGTTTCAATTTTAATTTTGGAAACGTGGATTCCCAACTGGTATCAGGGTTTTCCAACTGGTATTGGCAAGGAATTTTATCGACGATCTCGGTTTGATATCTTTTCATAACGGATGCTACGAATTGAGGGTCTTGTCGTTGTGCCTTTTTCCCCGGAGCACTGATGAAAGATTGCAGAAACTGACAGATTTTGATGTGGAATATTACATCGGCCATGGGTGTCGGACATGATTTGTTGGTGTCAGGGAGATAAGGTGTTTCGGAGGGGATTTTTATGTCGGTATATTCTTCTGGGATAAGCGGCCAGCGCCCAAGATATGTGCAAGCAGTTCTGTGATATAAAGTTAGTACATGCCGTATTTGATCCAATAAAGTGAGTCATTACCTATCCCACATGTACAGAAACCAAAACACTTTCCGTCTTTCCTCCCTCTCGAATTCTGGAAGACTTCCCCACGACTCTTCTCTAAAAAGCCCGATATTATGTGAAACTTCCACAGCTTCACCAAAAGCCTTGCAGCTCTCGATGGTATTCCCATTATTGCTCAGAAAAATCATATACGAAATAAGAGCTCTAATCCTAAGCAAGGAAGGCGGCTTCGGCGGATAAGAATCCAAGTGAAGTGCTGCTTCATCACATTCCTTCTCCAGAACACCCAAAGACACATCTATGGTATCCCCAGTGGGGTATTCAGCGTGTGGTAGGCAATGGAGACTGTTTAAACAAAACCTGAGAATAAGGATACCAAATTGGAAATCGTGGTCTTTCTGGTAATCTGGCAGAAGCCACCATTTTTTGTATTCTTCCGTGAAGGTTTGAGCAAACACCAGTTCGTATGTCCAGTTCACTTCCTCGAAAAAGAATTGAATAAGGAAATCAACAACTTTTCGTCTGGGGAAAAGTTTCAATACCTCACTCCGAGATCTTCGAGGATCAGAGGTTTGGATTTTAGTTGCAGAATGAGATTTCCCAGTACATCGTTCTTGAATTCTAGTTCTTATTAGTACCCCTCGATGAAAGCAGGAACGTTATACACTTACAATAATTTTCCCATAATCATCTCCATGGACCCGATTTCATTTAGGATATTCTCGTCCGTAAGTTCCACCTCCTGAGCCGACTTTAGAGATTCTTCTCTGATTTTCCCAATGCTAGGAAAGTGTACTGTCGGAGATGTTTTTTTATACACTTTTCTCCCTTGCTGGTTTCCTTCATATCGACAGAGGTGGCCAACTCGACGGCTGAGACAGCGATTGCAGGGCCATTCTCGATCGCACTGTTTTCAAAGTTAGGCTTTAGAATTCGTGAAATAATATAATGATATGAACGAACTCTTCCCTCGAAAAAGTATAATAAGCAGGACTTACACGTTGTTTTCTCCGATTACATTCGGAGCACGATGTGACAACTCTTCTTTTTGAAGCTCGACTTCGAGTTTCGGTTTCTAGTGCTTTGGGGGGCTCCATTCCTTAGGATATATTATTGCTGTTTTAGATGAGGAGTACGACTAATTGATGTATATGGGAAGGGAAGACATGAAGAGGGTGGAGTTGGCGCAGCAGTTACCTTGAGGTGCTGACACTCCGCACTACGGTATTGGATTTGTCACAGTTGCAAGCGAGGAACACCAAAAATTAGGTCGGAAAAAAGTGCTTCCCGTAGGAACTACAATTACTACCTGTTAGTAGTAAAATAAATTAATCCCCGCTTACTGAAGTACATATTGATTAAAAACCTTTCTTTTAATATAGTTTTCAACGAGTTTGAGTTTATAGCCAATTTGTTATATATTGTTGAAAAGGGTGGAATATAGTAGTTTTGGTGAGGCGGAAGCACGGCCAAACTTAGTGTGACAAATCCGATACCCGACCGAGTAGCCATTTTGGGATGCGATAAAAACGTGATCTCTGAGCAAAATAGTAGGTGAGTATTGAAATTGAGGATTGGAAGAAAGTGGGTAAAATGATACCATTAATAGAGAGATTAGACTGAAATGTCTTTTGACTCCAAGAATTTCATTGCAAACCTTCAATTAGAAAAGAAGTCCAGGGTGAGCACACGGGTAGATTACGAGACTCACTTCAATCTATAGTTCATATCCCACCATGAAAGGGGTAAGGAAATCCAAGAGAGAGATGTAAATTACTCACAACTTGAAATTGAGGTTATGAGCTCACTATGTCCAAAGATAAATACCGCAACAAAATTCATGGTAGACGTTCGCAGTGTGAGAAATGAGTAGAGTAGAGTAGAGTAGTGACTATTACTCTACTCTACTCATACTACTCTGAGTAACTCTGAGTAGTACTTTGAGTAGTACGGGCCGGAGCTCGGAGCAGCATCGGGGTGGCGCTGCTAGTGGCGCCGGGAGCTTAAGCGAGTACTATTTACTGCTTAACTTCTTTAAAAATAGCCTTAGAAAAATGGTATTAATTAAATAGTAGGTTTTTAACTTATAAAACTTCTAGAAATATCGACTATTTACTTATATACTTATAAATTCTGTTTATAGTACTATTCTGAGTACTACTTGAGTAGTCTTAAGTAACTACTCTACTCTACTCAAAGGAGTCGCTACTTAAACTCTACTCGACTCTACTCAGACGACTCAGAATACTACTTGAGTACCTGAGTAATTTGTGCTCACACTGGACGTTCGTTAGAGACGATCCCAAGAACACTTGTAATTTTTCTCATATACTAGTAAAATGCAAACATCGAAGAATGAAACAAAACTTTTCGTCAAATGGATTTCCTGTTGTGATAGAAGTACGCGCAAAGCAACATGGAGCCCTTGAAAATCGACGACCTATTGTTGACCAAGGTGGAAAACATGTTAAAAACGACAGTGGCCATTATATACACAATAGAAGAAATGAGAGAGAGAAAATCAAAATTGGCAAGAATCAATGAAATATCGCGTCGCAGCTCAGCTCCATATTGATTGTTTTTCAACTATAAAAGAGCGAGGTCTTTCGGCCGACAAATGGCGGCTTCGCTTAGAGTTGTGACAATACAAGAGCGAAGCTTTGGATAAGAGCAAACCCTGCTAGAATTTTTTTCTCTTCTTCTGTAAACTCTCACGAGCAATGTGGGCTTTAGAAATAATCCTCGAATGGGGGAGATTCAACTATCGCCGAGCCTTCTCCTTCACATGAGGAAACAGTTCCCGTACGAAGACACAGACCGAAAGCGACTACAAATAAAATATATTGTTGGAGTTTTGCCGCAGGCAAATAGATGGCATGCTTTATTGCCCAAATATGTCTCGACAGACGCTAGATTTCGCTATAAATCGAGGACTTAGCCTTAAGCTCTAGTAAAGAATCTTATTAGGTAAAATTTTCTTGCGTGATCATTCTCAATAGCTAGTATTTAGGCATGCTAACTAGTTAAATGGTACTGTACTTTTCAATTTTTTAGAACTTTATTTAAGTAAGCTAAATATTCTCGAACAATTTAATTTAATAGTTGGAATTACTAGGCTTAGAAGTAGTTTGGTCAATTCCATACTTGGTCAATGAAGTATACCGGAGGGAGTGAGCCCGTGGTGGTCAGGTTGTCGCACTGTCGGGTTGTGACTCTACTTGAGGCAGTGTTGTCAGTAGTATTGAGAATATCATACTACTACGAGAATATCGTTGGAACCAACTTCAATACTTACTATTTATACTGTTTAAATATTACGGTACCTGATAGTATTACTATTTATATTATTGGTATTTTGGTTGATATTATGATAATATCGTGGTATTCCTAAGTCTGTTAAGTGATCCTAAACCCTCATCCTTTTTAAGTATTTCCTTTTATATAAAAATAAAACATACTAAGAATAAAGGTTTTGATGTTTCTACTATGTTCCTGGCATTATAAAGCGTTATATATTAAGAAGAACCAGTAGAATATAAAGAGCTTTATATACATACCTATAATATACTATGCTTAAAAGGTAGGTTTTAAGTAGGGGTTTAAGTATACGAGTTAGTAAATAGTATACTATATAATATCACGATATTACTCTGGTATATTAGTAGAAATAAATACATACTACCAAAATATTATGATGATATTAAATTTAAGAATACTATAGTATTTTATCGTGAAATTATTACTACTGACAACACTGACTTGAGGCGAATGCTCGACATGGCAATTTTATTATCGAATTAAGTGGTTTCTGTGACCCCCATACTCGGGCTCAAATGAACTAGTCATTGAATTAGTTCTCCGACGTACATCCCTCCTTGGAAGAATAGACGTTTACCTACCAAATTCCTCTTTCGTCCCCTTAATCAAGCAACTCGTCGGATTCTTGGTTGGTCACGGGCTTTTCTTATAGAGAGTTTGGTAAATAGAGAACGTAGAATTCCTTCAACTCTCTCTCCTCTTCCAAGGTTTGCTTGGTTTGGGCCTCTAAGTCTTCCAATGAGTGACTTGGGTTCTGATTTGGTTTACTGGTATCTTTGCACTCCTTGTATTGAGCTTCAATGAAGTCCTCAATAGAGATGCCTTGTCCGTTTTTGAAGTAATTAACAAGAGCTTAAAAGGTCAATGCGTCGCTGTCTTGACCCCCCTTTCTTCGTGCATAAATCTTACTGAAGTGACCATACCATCGATCGGAATTGGTTTCGAGCTGGTAATAGCTAGGTTCTTGCAGCGAGTCTTCTTGCAGCTCTACTTGACGCGCATGGTACGCATCAAAGCGATCCAGGAGGTGCACAGGAACGGTAGAGCGTGGGAGCGCAGTCATGATTCGTCTGATCTCGCCACCAAAAACTGCTTCGGTTTCAACTTCCTCAATCCATTTCTCGATTATCTTCTGTTTCTCGAGCTGCTCATATTCCGTGACAATCTCAATCTTGGCTTTGAGAGAATCCACCGGGCGTAGGGTTGAAATTTTGGGAGCAGAAAGCCCGCAACGTTGAAAGATTGGTGCCATTTTAATTGAGGGGTTTTTAGTGTTATTTGTTGGAGATTTTGTGTAGGTCTATTGAAGAAAAATAAAGTCCTGGCTTTAATTTCTACAAGACCTATGCAAAAGTTCTGATGAGTTGAGGCTTCGGATATGAAGACGGATTTAATAAATATGATTACTGGCAGTCAGTTGTTTATTTCTCCATTGTTCACACTCTTCTCGTCGAGAACAAAATTATTCTTTTGTCTGGGACTGATTTGACTCAGCGAGGGGCTATTGTTTACACTTGGCATTTCTTTATCGCTCTGCCTTTTCCTTTATATCAGAGACAATTCCTAGACCTCTGACGAGCAAAGCTTTTGTCTTTTTCGAATTTGCTTGAAGCACAAAGAGATTTTTGGCAACAATGGCATTGTGTTATATAAAATTTTCGCTTTGCATTATTGTCGACATTTTCCCTCTTCCTCTCAGTAGATCACCCGAGTATTCTCACAAGGTCTCACACATCGTAGGTACACCACATCATTTACTTTTTTGAGTCATTCACACTGAACAGCATTCGTAGAACGATGTCTAGAACTTTTATCTCCATCTTGGCACGGCAAGCGCCTGCCCACTCTCAACGCGCCACTACCACTTCCGTGAAAGCAACAGCTACACCTTCAACGGTGTACACTTTCACCAAAGAGGTTATGGATTTTATTGAAACCACTGGGGATAAAGCTGATATGAGTCAGCAAGAGTCTCGAGTTTCAATAATCCTAACAAGTGCTTTCGTGGATGTTTTTACTTTAGTGCCTATTGGGGTTGCAATTTGGGGAATCTGGGTTTACTTCAGTGCTCGACGTAGAAAGGCCAGGAAGGGTAAGTTTCCTGCTAGAGGAGGAAACGATGACCTAGAGGCTGGCACTATGCTAGGTTATTTGGGGGTACTACCCCGACAACCATCCAACACACCCACGATGTCTGGCGCTCTCTCTGCTACCACTGCGAACTCTGCTAACTTGTATCGAGATTCCAATGGGACTCTCGGGAGTGGTGGGCAAACGTGGCTCACTTACCTGAGTTCCCCATTGGCGACTCCACCCGAGGAACCTGCAGAGGACGGCACATTCATCGCGGGCGAAGAGGAGGAAGACGAACCCGCAAGCCCCCCCGTAAAGGAGATCGAGCAAGTCACACGCACGAAACCGTTCAAGGAGTTATTGGAGAGTTACGGACCAGTTACCCCTCGCCCAGCATCACCCTCACCTCTGCCTTTCGTGAACGCACACAACCCTCAGATCACGGAAGCGACGGTAAGTGCTGTTGAAGAAGTTGAGAGCCAGTCTGTGACTTCGCGTCTAGCGAACGCAAACGGCTCCGTTACCTCTCTTTCCAGCACGAACGAATGGGACAGCCGCTCAGTGAGTCCCGTCTCAACAGAAGAAGTCGTTGCTACAGCCCCTGCACGTCGAAGCTCAACTTCCAACACGACAATTCCACCAGGCCAATGGATGTCCGGAAGACTTTCCCTAGATTCCCAAGCTCCTGAAGCTACACGCGCGGAACGAGGAATCAGTGTCTTTCAAGACCGGGAGAAGTTGACCCGTACTCCCCCCGTACCATTCGTACCAGATCTAAGAGGACAGCCAAGTAAAGAGAGCGTAGCTAGTACGATTGAGAACCCTCCACGTATTCGTCCTTCGCTCACAATCCCTCAGTGGTACGGCTCCAAGTGCCGCGCGGTGTAACCCAGAGATTCGACGGACACAGAGTGAAAAGGCGAAGGGAAAGGGAAAGGAGATGGAGGATGAGAGAACTGAGACGATGTAAAGGGTGAAGAACGTTGGGAGGAAGGTGTAAGTTAATTTAACTAGAAAGATATTTAACTGGTAAGTTAAAAATTGCCCCCACCACTTGGTTTTTCCTCCATTTCCTTTATTCATAGTTTGCCACGACCATTTAGCTCGCTTGCCTACCCACCCAGTTAATGTAAAAAATGAATTCATTTTCTTGCATATCACTTTCAATATTATTTCAATTATTTGTGAATTTATCACATCTTAACAAGAACGTCATAACCCCTGCTTGAACAAACCAACTAATTCTTGTAGATGTCTTGCTACACTATCTTTTAATAATTTAGAAATTTCCTGGTAGAAACTCCCAGAGCGACGAGCTATCTCTCCCATATAATGCTCAACATAAGTTTGAAAAGACAGTGATTGCCTCGAAGAATGACAGGGCTCAAAGCCCAAATTTCAAACTGCTTTTTGTACCCAATAATCCAGCCGATTAGTTGAAGACGTAATTTCAATCAAAGTCTGGCCTTACCTTAACAAAAAGAAGCTCCTGTGAAGTATCTATAGCATTTTATCCCTGTAGTAAAACAAATGAACTTTCACGTTGCTCTGCTATGCTTTTTTTGCCAATTATAGCTAGATATACTCTGAAATCGCTACAGTCAATAGTTATAAATTGTTGAAATAACTTAAGTCGTCTAACCTGTCTAGAGTAGTTAAAATAAATAGATGTTACTTAGACGAGTACTTGATATTCTCTACTTTTATAATAATCTAGACTTTATTCAATTAACTTAAGAAATATAAATACTTTCTAATAACATAATTAAATAGCTTAACTTACTAAACCTACTACTTAATAGGTAATATAAAGTAGTAATATACTGTGACAGTCCCAGTCACATACGACTGGCTCACGTGACCGAGGTTCTACCGAAGTCTCGCTTAGTGTAGATAAATAGAGACAGAGCGTACGAAAGGGGGTCGCAAGAAGTCATCGTCACCCCCCCTGTAAGGCGGTGAGTATAATCCCGTGCTGTTCTAGCACCTTCCTTCTCCTACAACACCAATAACTCTTACAACTCCTACAGTTCCTCTCCTTCTCTCTTTACAGCGAACATGGCCTACACTCCTAAAAGAAGTACAACTAGACGAGAATATGAGACCCCTCGGCGGTCCCGGTTTCGCGCTTACCTTGAAGAGGGGCATTCACAAAATTACGCAGCTGAGTTAGCTATGGTTCCTCGTACGACCGCAAGAGAGCGGATTAGCACAGGAGATCGACGAACTAGGAAGACACGAACTGGAAGACCTCCGATTATATCAGATACATAAGTAGAGGAGATAATTAAGTGGATGACTGGCCACTTTTCCTGGCGAGCAATGCCCCTCTAAGAGATTGCAAAAGAGTACGGTATTAAGGCCTCTGATAAGACAATTCTAGCTGCTTTTGCTCGTCACGGATATCACTACCATATACCCGATTACAAGCCCTTCCTCTCAAAAGCTACGCAACTAAAACGATACACCTTCTCAATTACGAATTAGGACCGGCCAAAAGAGTACTAGCGAAAGGGCCTTTATTACGACAAGACTACGATTTAATCGAATATACGCCAGCGACTTAAGATCCTTCGTAGAAGAGGAGAACGACGTCGGTTAGACTATATACAATTCAAGTTTATAAGTGGGCGGACGTCCTTATATTATACAGCTGTAATCGGATATAACTTTAAGAGCAAGCTTATGTTTCTATCAACGGAAGGAGAAAGCAAGAGCTTTACACAGAAGAAGTACGAGGACCAGATCTTACGAGGGCTTCTAGGAGACATTTGCAAGGAGAAACATAGCCGGAATGTAGGGGCATTTTATACAGACAAAGACTACTTTATAGTTAAGGACAGGAGTAGAGTACATAGGAAGAAGGACACAAAGAAGAATATAGGCCTCTATAATAAGGCACGAGTAGAATGCTTTATATACTCTATCGACTAGCCTCCTTCTTCCCCAGATTTAAATCCAATCGAGAATATATAGAAGATCTTAAACAAAGGCTCCGAAATAGGAAACCGTATAGTAGATAGTCTTTAAAAGACCTTTAAGACACAGTTCTTGATATTTAGGAGAATGAAATTACAGTAGAGGACTTTAATAAGTATATAGACTCTCTTCTAGAGAGGCTTGAAAAGGTTAGATTACGGAAGGGTAGACAGACTCATTAGTAGAGCATTAAAGTGGCATATAAACTATACCTATTTTAGATGTCTTAACAATGGCAGAAAACATGGGGTGACGATGACTTCTTGCGACCCCCTTTCGTACCAACTCTCCTCTTCTCTCTTTAGTTTAGTTTTCCTCGAATACAGGTACCATTCTGCGAGCACTTCTTTTGGTGTATTTGTAGAGGGCCGTCACACTTTTTATATAAATATATTAGTATATTACTTTAGACAGCGATTATATACGTAGTTTATAAGTAATTTAAATAATTTTAAGTATAAAAGATGTTTTGGAGAGCGCTCTATTAATATATATAAAAAAGTAATTTATTAGAGCAAGGGCTAGGGTTGGGAATAGAGCAGGGGGTAGGCGTGGTTTTAGATATACTGGAATTTAAGTTAGGGTTAGAGGCTGTACCCGATTAGGATTAGCTACCACCCTTAGCGCTAGCCACCCCTACTAGCGCTGGCCAAGCGAGGACTGGCACTTTTCCCAGATTATACTCTCAGTACTCCTCCCAAAAAGGAGAACCACCAAGTCCACAGTACCTCCTTCGAAAATCTCCACGTGATCCACCTCAACTAAAACGTGACCTACCTCAAGCATCTCCACTGTCAACAACCCCTCCACCCCAATACCTATTTCAAAGCTCCCTTCCAACCACCCACCTTCCGAGGTACCCCAGTCAAGATGGCCAACCTAGAAATCGCCTCCTTCAGCCCCGAATCCGCCCTCCTCGCCGCCCAAAACGGAGCCTCAAGAATCGAACTCTGCACCTCCCTCCCCTCAGGCGGTCTCACACCCTCTCTATCCGATTTCAAAACCCTAAGAGACCTCTTATCCAAAAATGAAGTCTTACAATCACAGTCACAATCACAATCACAATCACCACAAGCTCCTCTGTCCTCAACACCAATCCACATAATGATCCGACCCCACTCTAATTCTTTCGTCTACTCGGAAACCGATGTTCAGGCCATGCTTTCCTCAATAGCCGAATTTAAAGCCCAAGGAGGAGTCACAGGATTCGTCTTCGGTGCCGTATCAGACAGGAATCAAATCGATGTACTGACCAACCACCTCCTTCTTCAAGTCGCGTCGCCATTACCATGTACATTCCACCGAGCATTCGATCTCATCCCTCCCTCTATGATGCTCTCCCAGCTAGACATGTTGACCCGGCTAGGATTTAAATACCTTCTAACCTCAGGTGGAGCACCAAAAGCCGGAGAGGAAGGGTGGGAGTTGTTACGGGAGTTGGTTGAGAAAGGAAGGGAATGGGGATTGGAAGTAATTATCGGAGGTGGTGTGAGACGAGGGAATGTGGAGGCGGCGATTAGGGAGACGGGGACCAGGTGGGTGCATAGTAGTGCGGTGCTTGGGGAGGGGGAAATGGTTACTGTGGAGGAGGTTAGGGGGCTGAAGGGGGTGTTGGATGGTTTGGGAGGGGGGGTTAGGTGAGAGTAGGGGGAGAACAACGGGCAGTGTTTTTTAGGATGTAAGTAGCTCAAAGCTTCAAGGCTGCAATGGAATTACTATCGAGCCCTAACCCAAGATACAAATCCAGCCAGCACATTACAAATGTATGGCGGTATTATTGTCACAGTATGAAAAAAAGAAAAGACCTCAAAGACCCGCCAGACAATTCCTATGTCATGATCATAAATACAGTCCATTTCTGTATGTAGCAACACCTAAACTCCCGGTATATATTAACAATCGAAGCTAAGCATATAAACAAATTAATTGGACCTTGAATCCCATTAAAACCTCTGGTAACCTCCTCTAATCGGTCCTTGTTGTGGTACCTGTCCAGCGAGAGGGAAACTATTATTGAAGTTCGGGCTGGCGTGACCACCAGAATAAGCACTATGTGCAGAACCGATTAATCCACGTTCATTTGAATGTGATGAGCCTTGTCTTGGGAAAGGGAAAGCAGGACTTTCGGATCCGTTGTAAGCACCTTGACGTGCATTACCAGCTTCATGGATTTTCCCGCCTTGGTTTCCTCCGTTCCATTCGTGGGCTCGCAGAGGAACCTGTCCCAAAAGTGTTGATGGCTGACTTCCGTTCTCACTTCGCAGCGGGAAGTCACTTCCACGATCAGCAGTACCAGGCGTAGCATGAGCAGCTCCCCATCCACCAAGAGCATCTTCTCCTTGGCTTGCTACATCGTGATCGTTCCATCCGCCTTGTCCCTTTTGTTTCAACTCCATTTGGTCCTTGAATTTCTCTTCGCGCTCCTTCTCGATATTTGCATTGTATATTTCGCGTTCGATACGACCAGCTTTGCGCTGTCGTAAGAAGATAAAGAGAAAGGCGGCGAATGCGACGCCCACGAATCCTGCAGAACCGGCGTACACAGCAATCTTGGAGTTCTGGGGTAAGGCTGCCCATTTTTCTGAGATTGTGAGATCAGGGGTCTCGGATTTGTTGAATGTTTCGGTTGCTGTTGAGTTTCCGCTGGATTGAAGGTTAGGCATGTCTCTTGGAGGAAAGACAGAGAGACAACTTACGCGATGGCTTTGATACTCGTCCAGTCTCCGGTCTTGTCAGTCCATTGGTATTCCTTTCCGCTGCCATAGTCCTTGACCTCAGCCTGTTGTACAAACATGGAAAATGGAGCTTTCGAGAAATCCGTCGCGCCTCCAGCCCAATCGACAGTACCTTGAGGAAACTTGGTAGTATCCCCACCGGCCCAGATTCCCATTCTCAAATTCATGGGCGTCTGTGGGTAATTCTTGCCTCCATATGCCTGATCATACTTGAGAACACGAACAGTAACTCCATCAATCATCCAAGCCAAAGTTTCGGCTGTCCAAACAATTGTATAGTTGTGGAAGTTCGCTCGAACATCGGAAGATACAGGATAGTAAACCGCGCGATCGTACGAAGTCGTATTTCCCTTGCCAAAGTAGTTGGTCTCCGCATGCGTAGCATTTCCTCCCATAAACTCCCAATCAATCTCATCCAAATCCGAGGACTGCAGCACAATCGAGGAGATAATCCCAACACCAGTCGCGGCTTTCATCGTCACCGAGACTGACCCGAACATAATATGCCAATTCGATTGAACCGTCGCCGATTCGCCCTGCTTCGTGATCGCATATTGGGTGCCTTGTTCGGTATAATTGAGTTTTCCAGCCGTAATGTTGAAGGTATCCGTGACGGCCGAGCTCGAGTTGAAAATGAAGGTGTGATTTGTGCCCAGCGCTGGGTTATTCGGACATGTCGTATTAAGAGGATTACAGTCGGTCCAAGTTTGTGCTAGCACAACTGGCACAACGGTTGCCGCTCCGAGGAGTAGGCTTGAAAAACGCATCTTGAAGCTGAATCAAAAGCAATCAAAACCGAGGGAAAAAGAAGAAATTAAAGAGTGTGGTTTGTCGTAAAGCGACGACAAGCTGTGGTGGTGTTTTATTTAGTGTAAGGAGGGTGAAGAACACATTTAGTATTAATTAATGGACTCAAGGAGTGTAGCGTGCGAAAATCGCACTGGTCGGACGGGCGCTTCAAGATGGAAGATGGAGTTCAAGTTGAGGAGGACAGGAACCCATTTGTTCAAGTAAGAATCGGAGATCTCTTCGGTACACATCCATCCACTACGTCTGATTGGCTCATGCATGGGTCTTGCGATGCCAAGGTGGATGATGAAAAGGGGCTCGAGGGCGAAATGAACGACCTGAACCTGTAAAGTATTTTATTACACAAGTTCTCTCCT
This sequence comes from Calycina herbarum, assembly GCA_001414485.1. NCBI lineage: Eukaryota > Fungi > Ascomycota > Leotiomycetes > Helotiales > Pezizellaceae > Calycina > Calycina herbarum. Next base: position 124,839 of record LLEY01000144.1, on the reverse strand, counting down.
TATTTTTAACACCAGCGCTTCAAGAAACATCGTTAAGAATCCCCATTCCAACCGTCCCAAAGGTACGGAAAAGGATGTTCAAGCCTCTTCCTCCCGGTTCTCTATTTGGTAAACAGGTCGGGGAGCATCAGCCGGTACGAGCAGGAACGCGTCTAAATCCTTTGCATCCTCTTTTTTTCATTCCAACTCCAGCCCTACGACAGTTCATCCAATTATATATCCAATTATCTACGTGTATTATTCCCACGAGAGGATTTCCTTTCATGTAAAGGCGTTGTGTTGATACGTGTACCGTGGCGAGTGCTTTCTAGGCTCCCCTTGCAGCCCATCAACTGCTGCTCTTCCGCTCATATCCAGAATTACGCAAGTTTCTGTATTTCATCTCCTTTTTTCTACCTATGTAGGTATTTTTCAAGATATATCAGAACCCACGAACCTTCAATTGAAACAAAAGATCATCATATACCCGAGAATCTCATCCCTATCAAGCACTCACTGAGGTCATCCGAAGATCCCAATCTCGAGATCACCAATGCATGACTTCCCCATCACACCTCAAGTTCTCAGTCCTCTTTCCCCCTCCCTCTCCTCCCAAATCACAACTTAAAACTCGAAATTAATACCACCCCTTCATCAAAACTCTTCAAGTGCCGAAACTTCACTCCCCAAATCCAAACTTGAAATGACCTCCAGGCCAGGCTCAACACTCATCTCAACCTCCCCACATCTCACACATCTCATATCCAGTTCCATCCTATCCCCGAAACCTCCAAAAAATCGAAGCTAAACCCCACGAGTTCCTATTTGTCCCCCCACTTTTTAGATTCAACGTCCACCAGGCCCTTTCATTCATTCACATCTCCCAGCTATACATACTTTGCACATCTCCAAATTCAGTTTCACGGAGATACATCTCCTTGCACTTCTCCAAGTAAAGCGGAGTAGAAACCAACACCCCACCCTTGAAAAAACTCCCCTTCATTCACATTCATAAAAATACGACGAACAAAAAAGCTTAAATAATGCATAACCACAAGGGATAACCCATCCCATCCCAACTGAGACATACCGTAAGGAGAAACATCGGAACAATTATCCGTAAAATGTGGCACATGGGATGGGGGGCTTGGACATCGTGACATCGATCAAGGGTGCGGGGTTGTTTTGACGACATACCAACATGCAACGTCAAGAAAACGTCAAGATTACTCGAGAATTTACGTTCAAACATATATAAATAGCTGCGAGTTGCCTGAAGGATCGAGAATGCAACTAGAGTATGACGACGCAAAGGATTGGAAATAGAATCGAGGAGGATGAAGGAGGGTCGACAGTCGACAGTCTTCAAAGTTCGCGAAAGCAACGTTCGACAAGCACGAAGAATCAAAGCACAAGGTTAAGAACCAAGACACGAACACGATGAAGACAAGCTCATAGGTAGGTATGTGCAAGTATCTCTTATTTCTTATTTCCTATTTCCAAAAAAAAGAATGGTATCATTTATATATAAAAACCCCCCAAACCTGGACCCTGATCCAAAAAATCTCCTATCCCCAATTTCCCGGGGTTAGTCCTGTCCTGTCCTGTCCATATCCCTAAATATATATACAAAAAAGAATTGAAGAAAAGCCAAACGCATTCTAAGGTTGTCCTGCACACAAGGTTGTGTTCCAAAAAAAGAAGAACGAGTGTAGTCGAAGCCGAAAGCTCCAAGTAGATCCGTTTCCATATCCATCTATGTCATGATGTTTGTCTGTCGTAAAGTCATTTGTGAAAAGACATCGCGGCTCGCACAAGCGGCGCAGATGCCATCCTCCCATTCTTGTCTCTTATCCAGGAGGTCCTTTACGCCAAAACAAAGGCCCTAGCAACCATCCCCCTCTTACGCTCCTGACTCTCATTTCCAACAAGACAGATGAGCTCATTCTCCGGCGTAGAAATAGTCCTCACATCATCATCATGATTATAAGCATTATCGCACGGGAAACTCTGGCATCCAGAGACAGGCGTACTCTTCGTCTTGGGCATGATCATCTTCACCCCATTCCCATCGTTAGGATTCACAATCGCCGACACATCAAAGTACGTTGCGCCCGCGAAGCCATCGAAGCGTACCTCTCCCAGCATACCGGGAACGTCTTCGCGAGATCCGGTGTTGACTGAGTACCAGTTTCCGATCCAGCCCGTGGGGAAGTTTGTGGTTGCTGAACCGGAGCCATTGAGTTTGAGCTTTGGGATGTCGGCGAAGCCGAGGGAGGGCGTGAAGATTATGGTGCGTGGGGTAGAATCTTGGTTTATGAAGTGGATGCTGTTTGCAGCTGCGAGGGAGGCAAGCGCTGAGGCTGCGAGGATGAGGGTGCTGAAGAATTGCATGTTTTTTGTTGTTGTTTGATGTTTGACTTTTGCTTTTTCGAAAGTGTGTTTTCGGTTGTTGAATGTTGATCAAGATGATCGATGTGGTTGACTTGCTTGCAAGTAAGAGTTGTATGTATTTCTTTGAAGGCGTATGTGATAGTCGTCGAGACTGTAGTTATGGTCTGGTGATAAGGAGGTTTCTTGAGTGTCGTAGAGACAATGATGTCGCGGACAGAAAGCTAGCTGTTTGTGTATAAGGCTGTTGCTTAAGGATAGATGTCGCGATCACAGATCGATAGTATTCGAAAGGAAAGAGCAAGAACTCTCGTCGTCACCGAAAGACGTGTAGTATAGGCCAAAGGATTGTGGTTGGGGAAGAGGAACTTGAGGGAGGGGCACCCACCTTGATATAGGAAAAGCAGATTCTTTGCAGATAGGCTGTTGGCATGGGTGGGAAAAGCAAAGCCAGCGTATCGGCTTCTGCTCGGTCTTGGGTGGGTAGAGGGAACTAGGATCTACAGCATCCAGACTCGAGAACGTTTTCTGTTCCAACTTTCTTCAAAGGCACTGTACCTTGTCATGTTGATTCTCAACAAACCAAGGGGGAGGACCGGAACATTCCCGCCATAGAGAACCACTCACTTGCACAAGGTTCATTTCAGGGACGGGTTTTCTGAAAGCCCAGGCTGACGCCTTTACCGGGGTGGAGTTCATCCATTGGTGGTTGATGAAGGTTTGTCCTGAAGAAGGTTAGCAAGGGAAGAGAAAAGAAGACTTTAGTCCACGTAAAGCGGTGTCGATGAGGGGCGTATGGCTTTGCGATCAGTTGCTCATTCGCTGAAAGGAGACCAACCAATGCTGGTACCTGACTCTGAAGTGATCAATCGCTGGCAGATGGTGTGAGACGGCTGTCGCCATGTGTCCGCCGCGCATAGGGACGATCGGGTGCGGAGCCATTCTCTTTTTGCCGGCCTTGTCTTTGAATTTCGTCGTCGACGGCGTTGAAAACGGAGTGAGGATTCGCAGGCGAGTTGAAGGGGGTGTGGAGATCTCGACAGGGCTTAGATCCAATCGCGGGGGCTGAGCGGGAGATGCTCAACGTTCCCGCTCAATGGGAACTCTCCTTCCATGGCCAACTCACGCTTACGAAGTATCAAAAAGTGATCCAACGTCACTTTTTTCTACCCAGGAAGAAAGATATCAATAAAGAGTTTCCTTCTTGAATCTAAAATTGACGGAGGAAACTCTTTAAGCTTAGGTCTTTTTGTTTTGCGAATAGCCAGCACAGCAAGACGATATCTGGTTGTTGGGAGGTGTGGCAGCTTGTATATCGTGGTGACGCAGGAACAAATCCCGAAATGGAGCACACAGATGCGGCATGCGAGCTCGCCTTGCGAAAACGGGGCGAAAAAACAGCTGCAAAGGCAAGAAATATATGAGGGGCTGCAAATCAACCACTCAGATGCTTGCAAAGTCTCCGAGGCAGCAGAGGTTCCTGAGAGAAGAATCTGGTGCCTGAGATTTACCCGGTTCGTGGGGTCTAGGAATGGGGGCCCATGGAATGGTTGGCATGATAGACTGACCACTCGGTCTTTCTACTAGAAAATTTCTGCAAAATCTGTGTTGGTGGGGACCAAAGCCGATTCATGCATGTGAGAGAGTGTCATTCTTGTCAGGCGTCCAGAAAAGCAAGATGTGAAAAGGCGTGACAGAACAACAAAAAAATAAATTGGAAAGCTGAGAAGCACGAATCATGACCTTGGTCACACTTTTCCCTTGCATCAATCCACAGTTCTCGTCATCACATCACTTCAGTTCTGATATCTGAATGGTCGGAGTAAGAGTGACCTTGGGACGTTCAAGGTTTACTGAAAATTCAAAGATTCTTCTGACGGGACAAAGTCCGAGAGACGGAGGGAAAGCTGTGAAAGGAAACGGTCGCGGTTCCGACTTGAGAAAACATTGACTTCCCATTTTTCAAGTTGGAAACAGCATCAGAGTTTTCCATAGAATGTGAATCGAGTTCTCTTCTTTTCAACTCCACAATTCCCCATCTAAAAGACTCGAGCGGAGGGGAAGAAAAATCGGAAATAGGGAGACTCTGGACTCGAGAATGGACTAGGAGGGATTGGATGTGCTGTGCGACCTATCACAGCAGAGATGCCCTTTACTCGATCGAATCACAAAAATGCCGCACTTGATGACAGCAGTTCTGTGAAGTTCGACTCAAGTCAAAAGTTTCTTTTTTTGTGGGTAAACCATGTTCGCCTTCCAAGGTCCGTCAGGAACGGCTCGGCTTCCAGGCGTTCGACATGCGGGACCTGGTTCAGGCACAAGGCACTAGACATTCAGGAACAGGAACCGCGAAGCTTGCTGACCCTCCCTTTTTCCTGAAAAGGCACGAATGGTTCATTTGCTGGCCAGTCTTGGACAACTCACCCTGGATAGACAATAACAGACAGGAACAAAATGTTCTGAGAAAGCAAATCGGAAAATATCGTGATCTTCCAAAGGGAAGGAAATTCTGTCAGAATCTGACGCCCAGATCGCCGGGCTTGTTTTTCCGGGTCGGGTTCGCAGCGGAAGGGCGGCTTTTTGCCCCCTGCTTCCAGCCAAGCCTTTCTTATCGATTGCGATAGGGAAGGGATGCCCTGGAAAAAGAGTTCTCCGCTTCTCCCACCATGTGATCAATCGAATGTGCTGGAAAACCATACAATAAGAGAAACCTCATTACGGATGAGAAGAAGTCCGCTGTCGTGGAATGAGAATATAAGGAAACGAAGAATGGGCAGATGGATGCGGATATTTTCAACAAAATGTTGATTCGTGAAAACCGGGAAACTGAGTGGAATCCTCACATGTCCTCCCCACCTTATCTCGATGGCTTGGTTAAAAGTGGTACTGAAATCGGAATCTTGACTTTGTCATGGGTCGGCATTTGAGTTTGTCGTGTCGTCACAGGGAAACGTTGTGAATTCCCATGTTGTCCCAAGCAATTCGAGAGACCTTAGAACTTGGTCGATATCAAGAAGTTCGACGGCGTTTCGTGGGCGAGAGGAACCATATCTCTCTCACGACCAGACACCTCAGCCAACTCGTCATGTAGAGTCTTCCTATTACCCTCTCATTGTGCAACTAATTCGGATGAAAGGGGGCGATATGAATATGGCGGACAACATATCAACGAGGTGTGGTGGCAATTGAGCGGTTATCTGTTGAATATGCTGGTTGAGTAATACAGCATCGCCTCCCTGTGAATAAGAGATCAGTGAACCATAACAACCATCATTGCCTATCTATTTTCCCAAAAGGCAATAAATCGAAGGGCCGACGGAGGTTCGTGTGAAGGTATCTTAGTGCGTGCTGGAGTAGTGCGTGCTGGAGTAGTGCGTGCTGGAGTAGTGCGTGCTGGAGTGGCACATTGAGTCATGGTGTGAGAACGTTGATGTCAGACTATTGAGTGGAGTGGTTGGAGAACATGTCGAGATATCGTTGGATAAGAAGTTGAGAGCTGCAGGTGACGGTTGGAACTTGGTGAAGAGTTTTCGAGTGCTAGCCCAGGATCAGTGGGGGAAAAGAGACCGAAGTGCATAGGTACCGGTCAGCAAAGACAGCATACCAAATACTTCAACACACAGACGTATTCCACGGCCCCCAAAAACCAAAGAAGAAAATGCCCCTAATCAAATCCCACAGCCTATCTGAAATTAGCAGAACCCCTCAACTTTGTATGATCATCGCCCGTACTCGAGTGTGACAAAAGTATTGGGCGACTCGGCAACAATTTTTAGCACATAACCCCGAAACTCGGGCTTTGCTCAGCCTTCAGCACTCTTCCTCCCTTACTTGTACAGAGCGGACTGTCAGACTTCATTTCCACAAGCTGTAGGGTTTCGGTAGGTGGTAGGTACGGTACCTAGCCTATGTTTCTCATGCTGTCAGCGAGAAATATTGGCAACAAAGTACCCGTGAACCTAGGTACTTGTAAGGTGGTGATGGTAGTAATCAAGTGATAAGCGGTAAATGATTGTGATCTGTGGTATCGTTCGTAAATCTGGGGAGTTCTTGGCCAGTGAGGAGGAAGACGTTGTTCTTGAAATAGAGGGTGCTTTGAGGATGTTGTCGAGAGGGTTTGTGTAATTCGTCAGACGCTTGGACTGGCGGTTGGCTTGATGGCTTTTGGAAGATTGAGATGAGATGAGATAGATAGGAGATTGAAGTGAAACCTATATTTGTCTACGCCGTCTGAGACTCCTATCCAGTTTGTTACTCACGACGTGAGATTAGTATCCGACGAAAGACAAACACGAGGTGTAAATTTCCGCATCAAGACATTGAGAATTGACAAAGACGGAAATAAACAAATGATACGATGAATCTCGAGACGAATTATGATTCATTCGTACACGAACATCACGATGTTTAGTAATGCCCTATCATCCCCATTATCGTATGAAATCTCCTGTCTTGTCTGCAAATCTTCCCGTCGTGTTGACAATAGCTCGTACCAAAATTGGCAGGTTGTGAGGTCACGGCCCCGAGTCGCCGAAAGAAATCCCTTGGTCTCGTATGAAAAGGCCCGAGAGCTTAGCGAAGTCAAAAAGCTGGAGCCTTGCAACAGTGGAGCCCTCGAGCCTCGCCAGTTGGCAGATGTCCAAGAAATGACGATGACGGGACCGAAAGATCCGGTCCTTTCCTTGAACTGAATGTTCACGATGGGATGCCAAATTTCCACCACCGTTTGCGAGGAAATTAAACAAGTGTTTCAGTGCGATGAAATGGGTTCCTGCCATGTCCCTGAATATCAAACGGGGCTTGCAGAAAAAGGGACAGTTGTGCGGTGTTGGCTTTGCTGCAAGCCCATTGCTGGATTGAGAATGGTCGTCCTCGTATCGCTAGCAGAAGCAGCCAAACAGAGGCCCGGAGACGAGAGGGGAAAAGTGGGAAGGAGTTCCCTGTCGAGTTATTGCCCAACACACCACGCACCACGCACCACGCACCACTCATCATCAGGAGTTTTCGAAGCCACATGAAAATTGGGAGAGGCTGGCTGGTTCAGTGGTGCTGACTGTGCTGGGTGCATGAGCATGCCAAGGACTGTGTTTTTGTGAGTAAATTCCTGATGTTACCATCTTTCTAGGGCGGCTACTCTCCGTACATTTCAGCGATAATCAACACGATGGGGTGTTACAATACTCGGAACAGATGTAACCATCGATTTGACGTTTGGAACGTTCTGTTTGATGGTTCAAATGTTGGAGACCTGTTTGTCACCGCTAGATAATCAGCACAGCCCAAGATGCGAAGATCGTTCGGCAGCTTCGGTGCATCCGTCTGCATACTCAACGGCTTCAGCAGATGTCAGGTACGTGCGAATGAAAGACAAGAGATGAAGAGGTGTCACAATAAGGGTTCAGCCACGCCCGTAAGTGACACAAGAGCATAATCCCATCTAGATTTAATCAGAGCTCTGGAGATTGAGAGAGGAAAATACGTTCACTCCACTCGCAGCACTCCGCAAACAGGAAGCATCCCACCGTACACATTCCCAGCCCTATAATTTACCAGATTTGGGGTTATGGGATAAGTGTGATGGACGGGGATGAGCGGAGAACGGAAATAGAAACAGATGACGGTCGCTTTGACATGGGGGCGACCTTTTACCTTTTACCCCTCCACGCTAGCGAGTGGGACAGGACGATCATTGGATCTTCACGGAGGGACTGCCAGGAGAGGATAAGGCTGGACAACAAAATACTTCCCAAATGGGTGACGGTGGGTTTTTATTTGCGAGTCTCTCGAGTGTTGGACACCGAGAGGCCAAAGCAAGGTCAGCTTAGCCACTTGGCGTGCCCGGTTGCCAGGCCAGAGGCGAGCAGAGACGAGCAGAGACGAGGGGAAGACCTTGGAGGCTCGTATTACACGGCATGCTGGGAGCAGATCCATCACTTTTGGCTGCTGCCCTGGTGGGGGCAACAGATGTCATCAGGTTGTTGATGCCACTCCGTACTGTACCTTGGAGCCCGAAAGTGGAGAGAGAATTGGGTATTGTACGTTGTATGCGGGTGCTTTGGATAGAGAGATGTGCAGAGGGAGCTGTGGTGAAGTCACCCAGTTGTGAAGCTCTCTATGCCTTCGACCCTCTCTTTCTCGGCGGCCAAAGTAGGCACCTTCTCAAATTCAAGCATCCCCTATAATATTCGTGGATTAAAGGTTCAATTGGATTATTGACGGATTCGTGGAGGCGTAAATAATCTCGCACCCAGTGTTGCTGACACCAACAAGCTAATAAGCTTACTGACCTCACCGGCATCACCATCACCATCACCATCACCGTCACACCCCTCCTTCCTCCCCCTGCCTCTTTCCTCGCTTTCCATTCCATGCGCTTCTTCTTGCCGTCAAGTGCGGCTGTACATCCTCTGCCTCACTCTAGTGGCCTCGCTAGTGCGTGCTAGCCTCTCTCTTGCCTTCTCCCCAGCACCTCGTTCTTTCTTTTTTGGGACACGGCTTGCACACAGGCGACCCGCTTTTCTCCTGCCATATATCTTCTGTCTCCTCACCACCTTCACCACTCTCCTTCCTCCATCATCACATTCGTTCCACGACAATAATCACGATACCCAACCAGTTCCCGTTTCCGTTTATCTGTTTTTCTCGCATCTGCCGCAAAAACCACTTTCGTTACAGAAACCGTACTATCGTTCAACCTCCAAAATGAAGACTGTTCAGACTCTCCTCCCCGTCTTCGGACTCCTCGCCGCCGCCCAGGCCAGCTTCGTTGCTCGCGCTGGTGGTTACTCCAACGACACCGTTGTCTACGAGACAGTGACAGTGAAGTCATACACCACTTACTGCCCTGTAGCAACAACCCTCACCCACGGAACCAAGACATAGTAAGTCTTTACTCCTCGATCTCGTCGACGCGCTTTTCAAGCTTCTCGCCTTCGAGATCACGCGACACATTTGAAGACGAACTCAACTAACAGTCAACAGCACTGCCACTGCTTCCGAGACATTGACCATCACCGATTGTCCTTGTACCTTGACCAAGCCATCCCCAAAGCCAACTGCTACCCCAACCCCAACTGGAATCTCTCTCCCACCACCAGTTAGCATCAACGGTACCGTCATTCCACCAGTCTGGATCACGGCAACTTTGACCGCCTATACCACTTACTGCCCACTCCCAACCACAGTTGTGGTCCCCGGCAATCAAACTTTCACCGTCACCACTGCTACCACTCTCACCATCTCCAAATGCCCAGGAGGTTGCGTTGTTTCTTACCCAGCCACCACCCTTTCAACCACCACCCTGTCTTACTACACCACGTAAGTTCTTCCACTCTTTTCAATTGTTTCATCAACTAACAAACTCAGATACTGCCCTGCCCCAACAACTCTCACATACGGCCCAACCTACCCAGTTACCGTCCCTGTCCCAACCCCAGGCACATACACCATCCCAGTCGTCAGCGTCACTCCAGTTGCAGGTAGCCCACCTACCCCAACTGCTATTGTTCCTGCCACCACCACTCCAGCAGTCGTCGGAGGTGGATCTGCTCCAGGTACTGGAAAGCCAGTCACCCCATCAGCCACCCCAACTGGTCCTCTTCAAGCCTCCAACGGTGAGAAGACCGCTGCCGGATTCGGTGCTGTCGTCTTCGCTGCTTTCGCCGCCTTGGTTCTATAAATCTGTCATTCCGTTTGATTTCTCGCATCACGATTTAATGGTCGGGGCCAATGGGTTCATTCTAGAGGGGAGAAAGGAGTAAACAGGACATTCATTTGGCATTTGATATTCGGCATTCGGAACAAAAAATCGGAGAACAGCGCTCTGCTCATATGGCTCGACACATACACTTCACCTAGTATATAATTTTTCAATGTTTGGTTTGTAAGCTAATTAGCTATTGAGAGGAAAGAAAGGACGAATGGGTGGGGATTAATTGCTCTGAAGATCATCACACCAGTTCCATAATAATAAAGAATTTGGCACCAGATAGATCATGTTTTTTTTTGGGTTCTCCCTGCAGTGATTGTAATTGTTTTCTGTTTCTGTCTGTGATTTGTCTCGTTTCTCGTACCTGAACGCCTCGTATGATGTGTTGAGTCGAGTCGCCCACCTCCGACAACGCTGGGTGGCTCCGAATCCTCGCAGCTTTTTCATTGGATCCTACTAATCAATAATCAATCCACGCCACAAGTTGTAAAGGCACGCACCTCGTACCGCGGCGCCAACGAACCAGAGGCAGGTTTGGTAGCTACCGGCAGGAAACGGGTTGTCGCGCTAGGAGGGGACAAACTCATCAGATCATGCATGCATTAATCAGACGCATGAGTGTAGGTAAGTATTTCTAGATTTGGTTTAGTTCAGAGGTATAAACAATATGGGGTTGTTTATTATGATTGATTGAGGGGGGTGATTTGATGAAGTTTTGTTTGCCTTTGCATGAGTACGAATGAATGAATGAATTGGGGGGAGGGGAAGGTATATTACGATTACGATGCTATTTAATTCTGATCACGAATTAATTAATGATTTGGGGGGAAGGGTGGGGGGGGGAAGGTTGTTGTTACTTACCCCATAACAGTCCCGTAGTTCTTCTCTTTACTTTGCCTCGTGTATCCCTTTTTTCTTCTTCCTTATCATGTATGTTTTATCGATAGATCTTCTGATTGTGGAGTGAGTGGTTGCTTACGCTAACGCTATGCGGTTTAGAGGGGTTTGGGTGGAGAGGTTGGTGGATTTGTGCTGGGATTTGACGGTTGGAGAGGTGGAATACGAGGTGAGGTGAGGGGGTTGGGGGACGGGTGTGTGGTGTGTGGTGTGGGTTGGGGTTGCCTGTCATATGTGAGCGTGCATGATGCGTGGTGTGTGGTTGTTTCTTTGTTGTTTGTTGGCAGGTTTTCCAAGGTTTTGTTTGGGTGGTGTGGTTGCTGCTGCTGGTGGAAAGCTTGAGAGGGGCAGGGAGGGAGGGAAAAAGGAGGGGGTTGGGTTGGGTTGGGAGGTGATGATTGGAAGCGAGGATTTTGGGGGCATGCGGGGTGTTTAGTTGGTTCGTTGGTTGGTTGGCTTTTTTGGATTTTGGATTTTTGTGGGGACTGAGGGGAAGGTGGATTGATTGGATGAAGTAGTGATCGTAGAATTGTTTATGATGCCCGTAGAGTGAGTGATGGAGTTGTTTTTTTGGACTACTTTGATTGACTGAACTGAGCTGGGGATTTTAATTGAGTTTGAGAATTGGACGAATTGATACTTTCCCTCTGGTCTTCTGGCTAGTTTGGGTAGGTAGGGCAGACAGACGGGTGGTACTGTAGTGCTAGCGGGTAGTAGTGGCTGCAGATGATGGTGAGCGGTGCTTTCCTTGGTGTGCAGTGCAGATGCCAGCGAAGAAGGTTTAAATAGTGCCTACGGGTTGAGAGGTTGTGAGAGTTGAATATTGTGATTGGTGGGAGGGGGTGACCAGTGCGGGGTTTATGTTACGTGAGTCTCGATGCAGGTTTCGATAGGTTGGATGGGAAAGGCTACTTTACTGAGTCCTTATTGACTTGATTGGACTAAGTTGAGTGAGAATGGGACCTGGGCAATTTCGTGGAGACGGACGGCATTATGGTGTTTGCTTTTTGGAAATGGGATGAATGTTATTCTGTTTTTATGTCGTACAACCGGAATACCGTGACAGGAGTTGAGATGATGGATTGAAGATGAACTTCTCTGACTTATTAACCACTTCACCTCGGATTAGTATCTGATTCTTAAGTGTCCAAAAGCCCCTTAAGCGTCAACGAAACCCCCAAGTATCTCGACAAGCGAGATGGAACAAAACTTATTCAAATCTGCCAGGTCTTTCCCATCTTCAAAAAATGCCCAGATCCCTCGAGCCGAACTAACATTTGAAGCTATCTCCAAGCTTCCGACATCAAAACTGCGCTTGCTTTCGACCAGAAGTTTCCCGACGAGCTTTCTTACTACGATCTCTGAAACTGCGAGGATTCCCCCCCCTTGAGAGGACAACGGGTTGATGGAGGGGTCGCTTAAGTTGCCCGGACTCTTTTTTCAATCGTCCCGCTGCTTGCTTCTACCATACTTCCCGGGACTTACGACGCATGTCGTCTATTTGCTCCTATACCAAGTCAGTTTGAGTTCACTTCAACAACACAGCGCCCGGAAGTAATAGCTCACATCCGTGAAGCATTCTCCGGGTGTCGAAATGAGAAAACCATCCTCCCCCTGATGGTTGAATTAGTATATAAAAACTACATGGTCACATAAAAAAGTACCTCTCGTGTATATGGTAATACAGTAGCATCAGGTCCAAGATGATACTGGATCTCTTGAACGATAACTTTTTTGTTAATATCATGCTTTGGCATCCAATAGCGATTTCTTTCGTAGGACAATGTTTGTGGAGAACTCGCCGTTGCTGACTGAAGTTGGGACGCAGAGCTAATTAATGATTCTGCCTTATTTCCTTTTGGCTGCACGGGGTTCAAATTAGGCGCAGGAGGTTTAATCAGGCGCCGTTCTACTCGTTTGAAAGTCACACCCTCGGTAAAGAGATTCCCCCTTTGGCAAACTTTGCTTCTGAGTTCCGTATTTTGAGGAGATCCTTCCGCCGTACTCACTTGTTTCGAGTCGCCATCTTGGTAGATTGACAGTGGTTTTACCTGTGAAATACTGGCCTTTTGTTCGTCTTCCGTTCGAACCTCCATCCCACATCCAGAACTAAACCAATGTTAGCTAGGTACTGACATGTTTATAGATCTCAAACCAGATTCTAAAAAAAGCTTTCGGTTCGCCCCTAAGAACACCGGAGCAAAAAGCAGTGGGACAGATTTTCTCTGGGAGCAAAAGACCCTCTACAAGCATGTACATCATCACTCGTGTGCCTGGGGTGATCTTCTGTGACCATGCCTGAGGAGTCATCTCAGAATTGTCTTTGGCATTCGCCAATTTGTATGAACCTCGATTGACCCAAGAAGCTCCATGCGTATCTGCGAAAGACTTCTCCAAGAAGGCTTTGAACACCTGTTTATAGTAATTAGAAATGTTTTCGTGAGGGATCTTGTGACGATAAGCACCTTATAGCTGACGAAACAGCTAATGTCAAGAACACGGGGAGGCCTGCCGAGAGCGTCATAGAAAGATATGTGATATTTTGCCAGAAGTATTGGTGTCAGAACTGGTACGGGTTTAAATTTCCGAGTGAGAGTAAACCTTGGAGAGTGTTAGTTAAACAATCCTGAAGGCTGCTACGTAGACCCACAAGAACGAGGTAGTATCTATTCAAATGTTTTAGCCACAGACTTGAGAAGATTGAGAGAGAGATCACTTACAAATCTTCCAAAGAACCACCATCGAGAATCTGATTGTGGGAGGTGTTCACTAGCTCTTGGAGAGGCTCATCCAGTTGGTTGTCCCTTTGGCTTGTGGCTAGTTGCATTCTCCTTGACAGGAGACTTCTGTTCCTTTGATGAGGGTGACCAGTTCTCAAATCCTCTATGGAGCTGTCGATGTGCTGCTTGATGGTTTCGACTGCAGTATTTTGCGTAATTTCAACTCTTTGGAATTTTGACAGCAAAGTTTTGTATTCCCACTGCTTCCCTATTGGGGGGTGGGGTGGGGTGGAGGCCCTGACTGTCTTTCTTGGGGGCTTTCAAGGATTGTGGAATGGCTGTCAAGCTTTGAGGTTAATGCATCTACTTCAGAACTCTGGTTTGCTAATTTCTGATTGTCCTTTAAACTTTCTGTAATTGGCTGTAACTGTTCCTTGAGAATTGCGACAAGTCGAGGATCAATGACTTCTTGAAAGTTTCTTCGGAGCTCGCTACCAAGTTTTGTCTCCATGGATACCACCGTCTCTCTTGGTTGTTCTGTTAGTCCGAAAGACATACGCAAATTTGAGATAACCGGAATTCCACTTACAGCGTAAGTCGCTGCAACAAGCTGTTCAAAATACCAAGTTGGCTCTCTATGCTCGTTCTCAACTCAGCAACCTTCTTTGATGTCTTGAACCTCCATTGAAGCTTTCTTCCGATATGTTGATGATGTCTAGATTGCGCACCAAGACTCGGCTCAAACTTGGCTGCAAGTCCAAGGAAATGATCGATAGGGCCTTTGATCTCGTCAACAATTTCTTGGATCTCCTCGCTATATTCTGGCGACAATCGGAGAGCACTAGTACTCTTTAATGGCTCCAAAGTACGTTTCAATGTTGTCAGAAAGGCGACAGCCTCGCGGTAACTGGCTCCCGCTCCATCTACCCCATCCAAGGCCTTCACGACTTTGACGACGAGAGTGATAGCCTGGGCGATATCCCCAACAGACCAACCGAAGGACATGTTTAGAACATAACTCCAGAAGCCAGACTTCCAAACGGCGCAAAGACTTGAGATACAATATAGCTGGCGATGATCGAGGTCGAGGCTGAGCGGAAAGAGAGAGAGTGTGTAGGTAGTGTTTTGTAACCATATGCAAATACAGGGTTATGTCTGCCCTACCGCTTTAGGCTGTCTCCTGGGCAGATTTCACGATACTCCATGAAACCACTAAATAATTCAATTCATCTGATCTCCACTCGATATCCTAGAAATTTAAGACAATTTCAAAAGTGCGACATGCAACAAATTCTCTTCTTGAACAATATTCACGTCTTAATCATCTCACCAGTATTCGTAAATTTCACTCGATATTTTAAAAAATCTAGGATATTTTCGAAATCGCGGTAACAAAACCACTTCCTTTTACAATTTTCACTTCTCATATGTTTCAGTAAACATTTAAGAAATGAGTTTCATCCGATCTACGCTCTTTATTCTACAACGTTTGAGAAAATTAGAAATTTGCGACATGCAACAAACCCTTATAAACTTTTCGAACCCCCAGAAAACGGCCAACAAACCCATTCTACCCTGTGTCCAAGTACGTCGAAACAAAGAAACAAAAAATAAAATTCAAAGTCCCCAAGCTTCTCAAACAACTCTTAAGACTGTACCGCCATACCAGCATTTTTGTGTAACACAACTCTCTTTTTGGCCCCCAAACAATTACCGAGTAAGCTCGCAGTATGCTAGTAAGCCAACGTATATTAAGTGAGCCAGCAAGTATCAAGTAAGCCAAACATCCAAAAAATTGGGGCCCAAAAAAGAGAGAATTAACCAGTAAGCCACCAACTTCGAGTATTTTAAAGTGGTGGGGGGAATACTCAGTCGACTTTTCTGTCTATCCCAAGGCTAGCTATCGATGGCCGAACTTCCAAAGACTTCGACATCCAAATCCCCTCGACAAACCAATCCTTGTAAAGATGGGAACAAATAAGCGAAAAGACGTCGCAGAGCTCAAACAAATACTTACATAGAGTATCCCAACGACGCAGTAGGCAAGAAAAGAAACACAGATCAACTCAAAATCTCCCATCAAAAATATACATTGATCAAAAAAACCCATATTTTACAATATCCCAAGAAACGGATCCTTCTTGTTAATGACATTTACTTCATGATGCTTTCTCCTCTTTAGCCCCATTCTCCTTAGTATCTTTCCCATTCGTCTCAGGTGTCTCAACCCCATTACTCTTCTCATTTATCGTCTCAGCCTTCTCTGGTTGGACCGCTGGAGTTGTTTCCGGTTCCTTTGCTATAGGAACAGTCTTATTCTTCACGAGTTTGATGAGGAAATCAGCAGTATCACCCGCACCATCCAAGCCCCCGATTTTGGTCTTGAAATATTCTGCATCGCGAAGCATCCTATAATCACATTAGCGAAATGACCTTGTGCTTTTGTTAGATTGATGCATACCTCGTCTGGGCCCCCGCGCTCCTCAAAACAACATCCTCGAAAGCCCTCCCCCACTGATCCTTATAACTCTTAAATACAGGATCCATAATCATCCTCACCGTCATAGGCGCCAGGTGTTTATTCAGCACGCGATGCAGCGTACTAGTCTCCTTGGTTAGGGTCTCCATATACGCATTCACACCACCCCTATCCTCCTTCTCCCAATCAATCGTCTTCATAGATCTCGCGTGGGCAGTTGCCCGACCGGCCATGATATCGACTAATTTATCGTAGATGGATTGTTGATGTTCCAAGTACGCACGACGCACTTTATCGAATTCGCCCATGAGATTTGAGACCGCGGCGCCGGAACCGGCATGGCGACGGACGAATTCTCGGATATGAGGGATGAGGGTGCTGATGAATGATAAGGCTTGAGATGCTAGTGCGAGATGTTTGGTTGTGATATTTTTCAAGCCTGCGGAGCGTGTTGCTCCGGCGCCTAGGATTAGTTGCGTACAGCGCGAGTTGAAGAGTGTGAGGTATGAGAGGATGGATGTGGCGATTTCGGATGTCATGGATGGTATTCCGGTATTTAGGAGGAGGAAGCATGATATGCCGTGGAGACATAGGAATGCTGAAGCGGGGAGAATGAAGGATTCGCCTTCGATGACTGCAGATCGTGTCGTTGCTTTTGAGGATGCGTTGTTGGGAGTTGAGGTGCCAGAGGTACCATTGATTTGGGAAAGTTGTGGGACTGATAATGAGCCCGTCGAGGATTGTGAGGGTGGTTGCCATATTTTGCTTCCGATACTCCAAGCTTCTGCATCTTCTGTGCTTGCGGATAGTATTCGGGTCAATTCTTCGTTATCGGATTCTGTGAAATCTTTCGCTGCCCATGGATCAGCATCCATACCGGTAGCCAAGGACTGCCGCTCAGAATCGCAGAGCTGATTCACATAATCTTTTATGTGACCATTGACGACATTTTTCAAGGCTGTGCCGCTCCTTCCTGAGACCGCCTCGCACTCATTAGCGAAGAGTAGGTTCAGAGTGAAGTATCTCAGGAAACTCTCAACAGGGAGATGAACAGTCTGCTCAGATCTCACTCTCAAAACCTTTACTATCTTGTCTTGGGCGATGTCAACAGCTTGACCCAAGAGATTCGACATGTCCAAGGCTATATGCATCTCTTCTTGGATATTTGGACCTGCATTGGCCCGCGCCGCTGCCATCCGGCCGTCGAGAGCTGCTATATTTGGGCTTCTTGGTGGGGATTTCATCCCGCCTAGACCGTCCGGGTCCCCAATCGTGCTCGTCACATCTAACAGGATCTTGACCTGAGTACCAAGTCTCCTCAAAGTCTCCCCAACGCCGATATAAGTTTTCATGAGAAGATCTTCAGCGTCATCAGGGTCCAAGGCTCTCAGATTGCGTGCCAGTATTGAAGACTTTTCAGCTTGCGACTTTTGTCTTCCTGCCCCAATTGTTGACGTTGACATCATGGAATCAGCGTCATCGTCATTCGATGCTGGAAGTGGACGTCGAATAATATTACGAACTTCTCGCAATACCGATTCTCGGTAAGCAGAAGTAGCTGGTGAGGTATACTTGGCGCGATGTAAACCATTCAGATTTGAAGCGAGCTCAGCCCTGAAATCGTCACTTAATGTTAGGAATGTTGGATACGCTGAAGGCTCTCGGTTGTGTGCACCTCTGGATCTTTGAGATGCACTACTCCAACGCTTCAATATGTCAGGGGTGGCCACGGAGGTAACATGACGCCGTAAATCCCCAATGAGAGCGTTGAGAAATCTCGTTTCGAAAGTTTTGCCAATGCGCAATCTCAAAGTATCGAGGTCATTCGTAACACCTTGTAATGCAGTGGCTCCACTGAGGTCACGGAGTTGTATATCGACCTTTACGGATCCTTCTACTTCGGTTTCTCCAGCAATGAGCATCTCCAAGCTGTCAATAGCATCCATGGCCTTTTCAACCTCGCCACTATCCACTAAAATCTCACAACTGGCTACGCCATCCACAATCCGTTTTAGTTGTTGCACTGCATCACCTAGTTGTTTAAGGTTCTCCATTCGACGCTTCTTGTTGACAATTTCTAGACCCCCGATGGCCATCTCTTGATCCAGCTCTGCCAGCTCCTTCCGTAGAGTCTTAATACGGTCCACAGAATCGGCAGCCTCGGAGTGCAGTTCACGGAGTGAGCCTAACGCAGCGAAAAACGAGGTAGATGCGGTTGAAATTGAGGAGATGAGATGAACTTCAATTGTGTCCATATACCATGACAATTTTTCCTGCAGAATCGCATTGGTTGCAAGAGCCTTCCTCGGTCCAACAGCATTCCCATTTTGCCCTTTACGTTCGTCTGGCGTCCCAGGGGCAGGCTTTACAACCTCCGAGCGTTCACTAACAACATCAAATGTACGAGGATTCTCTAGATGAAAGTCTTCCTCAAAATATACATTTGGAATTGTGGATAAAGGAGTAGGAGCATGTGCTAGACGTCTTATCCCACCACTTGACCTCCGCCGTGGCATGGGGCTTTCGATGGATGATGCCAATGAAGCAAGAGACGCCTTTTTTGAGAGATTCGGCCGAGTGGAAGATCGCTGATTTGGATCCAGTAAATCCGCAAAGTCGTCTAATTTATTTCCCTTCCTCAAAAGCTGAGTTCCCCCTTCCTCCTCGTTGTCTTTGGCCCTCTGCAACGCATCATAGAGGGCCCCAACTTGCGATAAATATGACCTGAACTCGGATGGGTCGACATTGGGTATATTCGTCAGTGTAACAGGTGGGATATCTCGTGAGGTAGGTGGCTTGTGGGTACTGGATGCAGGAGCCGAAGTGTGTGGAAGTAGGCCGGTTCGAACAATGGGAGGTTGGAGGAGCGTGGAGATTGCTAGACAGTATTAGCTTTCATCTCTCATACCCCCAGTCCGCTGTATATTACCATTTTGACTAGATTCGTTCAGTCCATGCCAATTTGACGCCGTATCCAATGCTCCTCCTATTGAATGTATCGAGCTTGCCGTTGATCCTCTTCTGGGCATATATCTATGACTGGAGCCCGGCCTGTAACCCGTCAGCAAGGGATACTTATAGAAAGCATATCATGTGTCCGTACCTAGGAAAAGGGTATTCATTTCGCAATGGCGAGTGGAGGGGGGAGGAGAGACTATCAATGGATTGCCGGGGAGTTGCCATAATTTGAACAGTTGTCCCAACCCTGATTTTAGAATGGATCACAGCTTATAAACGCAGGGCACCAAGCTCCCCCAGACCGCAGAATTATAATGGTTTCTGGAATTATCGGTGTGGTGGTGGTGGGAAGCTCGTTCGCGCGAGCCCAATAGATGTGTAAAGGCCACAGGGGCTTCTGGCTTTTGGGAAGGCCAATGCAAGTGTTGATATGCAAGAATGGTTATCGGGGTATCATTCTGGGAGGGACCTGTTTTTATTCGAGAGTAGAGCCACGAGTGAGGCAGTTGGTAGTGGAGTTAGGATTATGGTCTATTGGTACAGAATTGTCTGTTGGCGCAAGCACAAAATGTCTTGAGCTCTTCTTTCAGCCTTCTTTGCTAGAAGCAGGGATGCTCAGTCT
This sequence comes from Calycina herbarum, assembly GCA_001414485.1. Taxonomy (NCBI): domain Eukaryota; kingdom Fungi; phylum Ascomycota; class Leotiomycetes; order Helotiales; family Pezizellaceae; genus Calycina; species Calycina herbarum. The sequence goes on along the minus strand of LLEY01000144.1, from coordinate 105,085 downwards.
TATCCGATTCACGTGCTCTAAGACGCGCTTGTGCACATCAAGCCTAGTACGGTGAGGTTCCGAAATAGCGAACATCTCAGCACACCACACGATAGCTGGCCTGGCCTACGCTGGGAATCAACACAAACCTCATCCTCCCAACTAGGGCACCCCAGAGCTGCCTCACGACGTCTCCTAACTACCCTCAGCGATCATCCGCAGCGCATATTGAGTACTCTTCTTATACCACCTCGCCGGCATCTACCACATGCCTTCCAACCGCTTCTGGCAGCAGCCCGCAATGAATAGACGGTAACCACCATGATCGTCATCACCGCCCGCAGTACCGCCCATCAAGTCGGCGCTTCATCAAAAGCCCGTGAACAGCCCTTCGCAATCCGCAGATACTCTCCCCATATTCTTGTAATGGAAGTCATAGAGCGAGGACCAGTTTGAGGAGGATAGACCGGTTTTCACGTTCCGAAATTCACTCGTGTGGTGGGGAGAACCCAGGGCCAGTTTGGCGTGATACCATGACATTGGTCTTCTTGCTCGGTCGCAGTCCACTCTTTCCGATCATCAAATAATTATTCTTCATGACAATGGTTGAAGGCGCCTGGGTGTACATTCTGTCCAATATGCAACATACCAAGTCTTTCCAGTTTTCGCATACGAACAGATCCGCCATGGGGGGGGCTGAGGTTTGAGGGCAGGCAACCTTCCAGGTTGGGTCAAATGGAACTGACAAGATATCACGGCTCCTATGTCGTCGAGCCACCCACGGCCGAGTATGACTTGTGCCATTCTCATACTCTTGAAGTGCTTGAATTTCTAAATCAACCACGCAACGGTGTGGGCTGAGCATTTTCGTCACAACCTGATTCATGACTCCAGAACACGGGTAGCAGCAATCTATGGCCTCCGAATAGGACAGCCGTGTTGAATTCTCAGTTGATGGATTTACAGTTGGTGTTCAACTAGTACAGCATACATATTCCCAGGACCCCGTACATCGACCTTGTTTGGTATAGACCTCCGTCGATACTACCGTTGTTATGTATCCTTCGTTGTTCACGTTGCGTTGTGAACTCGCTCGCAGGTGGATTATTTCGAGGCACTACCCATCCTTACGACTAGCAAGGACATGTTACCACCAGTTCCAACTCCTGTGCAGCTCGGGGCTGACCACTAGAATCGTGCTGCACATGAGGTGGGAATGCTTTCGGAGAAGGCAGCGGTAGCAGATATCTCCACCATCGAGACTCACCATCACCTTGTCAAGGACGGGAGAACATCATCGCCATCTTTTCGTCCTTTGACCTCCCGGCTGGATTTCAAACACATCAAAGCCTGTGTTACCTTGCTTGAAGGTCGTGGCACAAGATTTGGTGGTGGTTGAGGTTTTCAAGTGCTCCTTGTTCTTGCTCGGTGAAATTATATATCAGGCAGCGTGAATGGCATGCCAGCGCGAATGGGGCTCAAAACTGAGGGCTTGAAAGAGGAGGGATCTGGTACTTGTTTTTTTTTTGCTCTGGCTTAATAGCCTGAGCTTTCCGTAGATAACTTGCATACTCGTGTGACTTCAATATGTAATATTCGGTGCGAGCAGGAGGTCGCAGGAGCGCTCGCCTGGTCGCCTTTCTGGGAGCCGCGCAACGGAGCGACTTCCAAGGTTCAATCACACCCGCGAAAGACCACGCCAAAATCCTTGAACCCCCAACATCAACTTCAACCTCGCGACCAAACTTCCCACCAACGGTGAGTTCTGCTGGGGAAACAGACGCCGCCTTGCTCTCTTCGTTCCTACTTCTTCTCTATCTTCATATCATATCGCGTTTCGTTCTCTGCACTTCATCTTTCTTTTCATGCCAATCGGAGAGTCACGGGCATCCTGGCCAGCCTAACCGAGATGGGCGAGAAGCACATTTTAGCTTCAAAACTCACGGCCAGCGACACAGCCAAATCACGACTTCTCCCACAACGTTCTCAAGCCCGGTATGTCGCAATGAAAGACAGCTGGAGCCACGGCGACGATCGCAGAGAACGAGGCAGAGTCGATCGAGGAGTTGCACATCAACGACGATCGCGATCACCTCCATCACGGCGCCACGAAGATTCCAAGGAGCGGGACCATACGCCTGTCAAATCGAGGCCTATATCCCGCCATAACGACAGACCGCGCGAACGCAGCCACGAGCGCAGGAGGAGAACATCACGATCACCAAGGAGGGATTCCGGGGAGGAGGTGAGGGAAAGGAATAGAGGCAGAGAGTTGCTTGACACGCGAGGCTCTGACAAGCCAAAACGTACCACAACTTATCAGTCGCCATCATCAAGTAAGAGGCGCAAGACTCGAAGCCCTTCGCCGGCTCGAAGTCATCACAAAAAATCCAGGAGGGAAGCATCCCGTAGTCCACCGAATTTGGAACGAGAGTCCTTGCGGTCTGAAAAGAAACGACGGCCTCTCTCCCTGCTTCCCCCTCGGAAACGCTCAACCGAACGGAGACCTCTGGACAGTCGTTCAGAAGGAAAGCACAAACACCATCGAGAATCCGGGACATACGAACGAAGAAAACGGTCTCCAAGCCCACGACCTAATAAGACGGAAAGACCAGAATTCACTCGCCGTCGGTCTGTTTCGCGACACTCGAGACGTGGCCGGTCTCCCGTAGACTATCCCCCAAAGGTGCGTGAGAGGTCCCCTTTCGAGAAAATCAAGGATAAAGACCGCAAGAGAGCCCCATCATCTCAAACTGGACGTCGATCTCCGGATATCGCTCGCTACGAACCTTCCAGCCGTTCTCGACCACGCTCACCAGTTCCACACAAAGACTTCAAGGTCAGAGGCAGATCTCCCAGGGAGAAGGATCCTAGACCAAGAGAGGAAGAGGAAAGACCAGCTCGAGGCGAATACAGATCCGAAAAGAGAAATACAAGCAGACCACGGATTTCTACCGCTTCGGGTGCAAATAGCATCGAGGTAAAACCCTCGAAGCAATCACCCACTACTGCCTCGGGTGCAAACAGTGTTGAGGCAAGACGAAAATCGGATAAGATGAACAACAGGGGCTACTATGGCGGACAGCAGGGTTATAACCCACATCAACAGATGCAAGCTGCATTTCCACTGAAACCTCAGTACAACCAGGGGCCCCCCATGGACCCTAGACAATATTCTCAGTCCCCCCAACATCACATGACGCCAAACTCATATCATGGCTCACCTCAAGCACAGTCGCCATACTCTGGAGGTAGAGGTGGATGGGGAGGACAACAATACTCACCCCAACCGTACGTCTTCCTCCCAAATGTATGTCGTCATAGCTAACAGTCGATTCAGTCAATACCCCCAGAATCCTCAAAACTTCCAGCAGCAACAACATCAAGGGGGCAACAATTACAATAATAGTCCTGGTGGGTCGCAGGGGCCTTTCTACAACAATAATTCCCAGTCTCCCCCATACCAACAGATGGCTCCGTCTGGGCCTATGAATCAACCATTCCAACAAAACTTTCGTGGCAATCAGCGCGGGTATCGAGGAAACCACTTTAATAATGGGATGCGTGGAGGAAGAGGTGACTTTCGAGGTGGCCGTGGTGGCCATTTTCAAAATCTCCACTGGAACGCAGGCGGAGCGGGTCGAGGGAATAACAACAGCTCTGGAGCAGGCACACCCCAACATGCCTCGCCACAGCAACAAAATCCACCAAACTCGGGGCCTCCTCAGGCTGCGGCTTCTCAGACTGCTCCTCAGCAAAATACCCAACCTGAAGATGAAGAGGACAATGAGGATCTCTTTAGACCTTCCAAGGAGCTGCAAGTGGAAGAAAAAGGCCCCGAGAAGAAGGATAGTGAAGAAAAGCCCACTCCAAATAAATCAACCCCCACTGGGCCCCAGAGCCAACAAACCTCGAAATTCAGCTTTGCCTTCAAAGCTTCAACGAAAGTCACTGCAGCCACGCCAAAACCAGAGATTTCTCAGAAATTAACGGCAGCCCCCGCGCGAAGAGATGTCCAATTGAGCCCTGAACGTACCCGAGTACCACCAGCACGTCCTGCGCCAGCACCAGCTCGGTCTGCACCACCACCAGCAAGATCTGCACCACCACCAGCAAGGTCTGCCCCAATACCAGCGCGATCTGTGCCAACTGAGCCCGCAAATACCAGGCGCCCAGAATTCCGTGAACCACCACCACCTACGACGCGAAAAGTAAAGAAGATAATGAAACGACAAAAACCGAGACCACAATTAACAGACGATTTCAAGAAATCCGATTCTGTCTATTACCGAAAACCCGGTAACGAATCCGTGGTAGGCTCCGGAACATATGGAAAAGTCTTCAAGGGTATACATGTCTATACAAAAGACATGGTTGCTTTGAAGAAAATTCGTATGGAAGGGGAACGAGATGGATTTCCGGTCACTGCGGTTCGAGAGATCAAGTTACTTCAGTCTTTGAAGCATCACAACATCGTCAATCTCCGAGAAGTTATGGTGGAAAAGAACGATTGCTTCATGGTCTTCGAGTATCTTTCGCATGATCTTACTGGTCTTCTCAATCATCCTACTTTCAAATTGGATCCAGCGCATAAGAAAGATCTTGCAAAACAAATGTTCGAGGGCCTGGACTACCTGCACCGTCGCGGTGTTCTTCATCGAGATATCAAGGCAGCAAACATTCTTGTTAGCAACGAAGGTGTATTGAAGATTGCGGATTTTGGACTCGCACGTTTCTATGCGAAGCGCAGACAACTTGATTACACGAACCGAGTCATTACCATATGGTATCGATCCCCAGAGCTTCTCCTCGGCGAAACACAGTATGGCCCTGCCGTTGATATTTGGAGTGCTGCTTGTGTGCTTGTTGAAATATTTACTCGCCATGCTATATTTCCAGGCGATGGTGGCGAGATTAGCCAATTGGAAAAGATATATGCCATTCTCGGAACACCTAATAGGACTGATTGGCCTGGACTGGTAGACATGGCATGGTATGAACTTTTGAGACCGTCGGCTAAGAGACCAAACATCTTTGCTGAGAAGTATCGGGAGCGTGTCACACCTGCAGCATACGAACTGCTGGAAGCTATGTTCCAGTATGATCCTGTAAAGAGACCTTCCGCATCTGATGTTCTCGAACATCCTTACTTCACAGCGGAGGAGCCCAAACCGAGACAAGCTATAGAGTGAGTGTCCATCCCATAGCCGTCTGTGTATTATACTAACATTTTGACTTTAGACTCTCGAAATTAGAAGGCGACTGGCACGAATTCGAATCAAAAGCACTCCGCAAGGAGAACGAACGAAAGGATAAAGAAGCACGGCGGCAATCTCAAAAAGAGGCCGCGGTAAAGGCAGAGAAGGAGAAGAAACGTGCTCCTGAAGGGGAGGCAGCTGAACGTGAGGCGAAGCGTGTGCAAATGGCACCACCTAGCGTGCCCGTCAGCAAGCAGACGGAAGCTATGAAGTGAAGGCTTGAATGGCTGTCCGATTTCATCGGGTTGTATGAACATATATGATGGATTTGGAGGTTGCTTCGGCATTCTCCAAGGCGGGGGCGGATAATTAAGAAAGTGGCTCGGAGAAGGGAGTCATGATAAAGGAAAGGGTACTTAACCATTGGGTGCATACATCATAGGAGTTCGATGTGCCGGGCGTTTTTTTGCGATGGTTACACCTTTTTTGGGTGCTTTGCATTGATGGGTGTACGATTTTGTAGCGAGGGCATCACTGGTATTGAATCAGAAGAAAGACAGCGAGCAGAAAAAATAAATCGGATTCTTTGCATCTGATGACGATCTAATTGGCGCATATCAGATACTCAATTTGTGAGGTGAGATTGGGTTGAGCAGATAGATGTAACTTATACGAAGAAAGAGATGTTGCTTAACTATATAATTCTGCTATACCTGCTCAGTGGCTTACCAAACAAAACGCCTCGCTGAACTATTGCATGTTGGAGAATGGGATTGGAAATAAGACGCCTTTGGCCAAAAAGCTATAGCTTTTTGCTCTAAACACCGTTAGCTATTATGGTAATAGCCCAGTTTGGCTGGGGTGGGCTTTGCGGAGTCCAAGAGCGAGCAAAGTGGAAGGGCTTCGTGGTCGGTTGAGTGGCTATCGTTTACGATAAAGTTCACCACAGTTACCTTCCTCTTTGAGACTTTCTGGCATAAAACTATACAGCAACCAGTGGATTTTGTGGGCGTGATCAGTGGGCACTTTAGGCTTCAACCACCTCGCTGACTGCAGCATGCAGGTGTTTCGAAAGGTGGGGTGAACATCTCAAACAAGAAGGCGCAACATCACGATTTCGTCTGACAACATTCAAGCATCGAAATATCAACTCTACGATGACTGGAACAAAGCGCTCGTTGGGATGGGAAGATATCTTCAAGTGCTATCCTATTTTTGATAGTATTTGTGCTTACCTAGACCCCAAAGACATCTATGCTTTCCGCCTGACGACCAAGCAACTTTCCCCCTTTTTTGAGATTCTTTTCAGGAGCCAGTGGAATATTAATCGGAAGCTTACCCGTTTTGTTAGGGATCCTATTGGGCTGAGGTCGCAGTTGGGGAGGCATGGTGCGCTTATCTCTGGGAGTTTTGCGGTGCAGTTTTTTGATAGGGGGGTTTGGGAGGCGGGGCTTGATGTTTATGTGCATGGTTCGAATGCTGATGGGCTGGGCGAGTATTTGGTTGGGAGGGAGGGGTATGTGGTGAGGGATGTGAGGACGGAGGAGAATGGGGGGTTGGTGGAGTTTACGAGGCAGGTGAAGCATATTTCACAGGTAAGAGAGTTGGGCTTTTCTCTAGGCACATCTGCTTTGGTAAGGGGTCTGTATACTCATTCTCTAGGGATGTTTTGAAGAATATATGAATTCTTCTACACGTTCTCAGAAGATGAATGTAATTACCAGGGTTAAACTCGGGATTCTTACTTGGTAATAATCACTTTGACTTTATATGCTAACCTAAGTACAGGTTAAGACATACGTGAAGAAAGCCCCGAACAAGGAGGAACCTATCCAAATCCAGATTCTCTACACCATAGGGACCCCCCTGAAAGCAATCTTGAATGGCTTTCGTCAAACACTTGTTATGAACATCATCTCCTGGAACTTCGCCTACTCACTCTTTCCCGACTTGAATTTCATCAAAAGAAAGACTTACGGTATTAATGGCGAGGACGATGTCAATCACGAACTTGATGGAGAGGTAAATTACGAACGTTGCGGATGGAAATGGGAGAAAGCAGCCGCTGTCGACGATAAACACATACTTTCCCTCAATCTAAATGGTCGGAGAAGGATCGGAGATTCCTATACTTGGTCCCTACGGCTTGATGTTACTGGCGTTGAGATAGGAGATGGCGAACCCTCATCCGTTTTACAACACTCGTTCTTCAAAGTCGAACAACTGATGCCGATGAGGAGTGGACCAGGACAATACATCATACACGTCAGGATTGTGAAGAGTTGTGTTTTGAAGTATGAATACACGAGCTCGATGGCGTACTATGATCCTCATGCCTTCTGGGCTTTGGTGAGAGAAAAGCTGGATGGTTTAGCGCATGCTGTACCTTTACAATTCCCGGAGGACGAGAGAATTGAAGGTCGGACGGAGCATGCTGATGAACTGGCTGGGAGAAAGCCGGAAGGAGGGACTTTTTATGATGATTGGGTCCCTGGGTGGTATGAAGAGTATGTTGAGAAGGGCGAAGAAGCTGGAGCGGAGAGAACTTGGTTTGAGAAACAAGCTGGGAACTTGACGAACTCCCAGAAAGATGCACTAGATACATAGAGCTTTACGTTGAGTGTCGATCGGCCTGTATTGTTAAGAGGAGAGGGGTTTACACGAAGTACGAGGACATTGCTGGGTGACTGGTTATTTGGGGGTTTCTTTTAATAGATTCGATTGCTTTGAGCGGTATCGCGCAATTATCAAGTATCTCCTCGAGTTCAAGATGCTCTTTGGGTATTCCTCATCAGGTATATATATCTCTTTTGTCTTCTGATGCAAGTCTCGCTAAACTTTGGGCTAACAGCATGCCTAACCCACCCAAATTCAAACGGTGTATTTAAGTACAGAACATGTATGATACATCATGGGCCACGCAAAAGATTCCACCTCCTCGGGAACAGTCTCAGCCTGCAATATCTTCTCCAGACTAGCAGAGCAATGCGTTACATGCCGATAAGCATTACTCGCATCCACCAACGGCGGGTCATTTCTCAGAGCCATGCCCATCTTCCTCCATATGTAAACGCAGTGAATTTCGTGCGCCTAAAAAGGTTAGAATTGCCCTTTCTCGAAGTATGTTTGAGGAAGAGAGGATGAAACGGGGTTTTGAGAGGAGGAAGTGAGTTGTCTGAGGAAATCGTGTCTTAATCCACCCGAGACTACCTGAAAGAGGAAAAAAGAACTCGGAGAATACCCACATTCTTGTGTGAAGTCCACACCTGAGTATAATTTCCGGCTCGCAGGAAATCCAACTCGTCCTTTCCTGTGATTGGATACATAAGGTCGACGTCCGAAAACCATTTCCATGTTGTGAAGATGTCGCCCGCATGTTCCACCAGCTCCTCGAAAACGCATTCTTGGGGAATCCAAGCACTCATCATTGGGTCAAAACGACATCCTCTTAATCGTGCTTCGGTCGGGTTGCCACCGCAAGCTGCCCCTTCGACGGGGGTGGGCAACTGAACTGTCCGGGAGGAGGTGACAAGCCCTGTGATTGTCATGGAAACGACGAATAGTAATAGTATCGATAACAGGATAACTAAAAGCAAGCATGTTCTGGATATCCAAGACCGGATATCGCGACTAGCTTTTCGAAGGAATGAGGGAGGTTCGTGGGTGGTCTCAGATCCATCCTCGCTCGAGTTCACTCTCGCATATCCAAGTTGGGACTTTGGGGTAAAGAGAGATTTTTCGGTCATGGAGTTTTGCTGGGACATCGTTTCTTGGTCTTCTAGCAACAAGGAACGAGGTAGTGATGTTGACTCGAACAAGTCAGAGGTACGGTTTTGTTCTTGTGGTGCTGATTGAGGGAGGTGATAAGATGCGATCAGCTATAGAGGTGGGAGTGGGAATTGGATTGTCCTTCAGACGACAATAGGTCTCCTCATAGTACCACTTTGAATATATAAGCGTCAAGTGATGATGTTTATTTTGCAAAGTGCTTCATTGGCAGCATACGCGACAGAAATAGAGAGGAATAGGAAACAGGAAAGCCGTCTCGAGAGGGAAAGCCGTGGCGAAGATGCATGCTGCAGGTGGACCTTAAGGGGAAGCGACAGAGCTCTACAGTAACGTGGTATGCCCGTGACTCCAAGCCTGCAACGAGAGCTTATCGAAGCTTGTGTTGACCCATGTGCTCGCTAACCTTAAGTATCTCGGGATGTGAATATCGCTCATTCGCTGATGGGTTACGAAATGGCAAACTTTAACTTGACAACACTTAGCCACTGGGTCCTCAATTGCTAGTGCTTACTACCGGTACCTATCCGATGCGGATTTTATGCGGCAATTGGGGCCGGTGCTCCAGGGGATGCAGGAATTCGTGATTGGCCAATAATTGACCACCTCTTCTCTGCTCCTTCCATTGTTCATCCGAGACTCGATAAATCAATTCCATTATCCTAAAAGGCTCGAATAATTAAGATTATAATATCTTTATTGTTCCAAAGGAGTTGGAACAATTGTGGAAGTGCAACTACTTCGAGAATACAATCACGAATTCCTGCAGTCCCTGGTGGGTGGAGTGCGTAAGTGCCCGAGTCTTCATGAGATTTTCCATTCAATCAATTGACCTTTGAACTGCTGCCTCCTCACATCGCATAATGAAGCCAGTTATTTGACCGCGACACAGATGCCGCACCACCGCCTCATGTACAGACGTGTTTAGTCAACTCGCTTCATTGTAACGTGTGTGAAGGCAGCTGGTAAGCTAAGCTTCCAGGTACATTACCAGTGTAGGATTTTGTATATGAAGTCTTGTAACCTAAACTTAAGTATTCTAGATAACTAAATTTAGGGGAGCAAAACACTAGTGCTCTATTGGTCAGTTGAATTCCTGCACTCCTGGACATATCCCACTTTCACGTCTTTCTTACATGAACCCTTGCGACCTTCTGGCTGTGTAATCTTACTCAAACATATTGTTATTTCAATTAGGCATCTGAGTAGCCAAATGATGCAATGAGTGGGGAATAGTTTGAGAAAGTTCTGTAAGGAAGTACCTCTGTCTGTTTTCTCCGCCGGCGATAAGTGGCATAGTACATGAAGGCTAACCACAAACGTAGAATTCTAGATAAGAGACTTGCATGGGAATCTGAGAAAGTTGACCGTTGTCATCATCTAGACCTAAAAAGGCAGACAATGTGCGCACTATTGCGGCACAGACGCATGTATGAGCTTGCCACCCAAAATTCTTAGTGCAAGAGTTACAGGAATTTTGAGGAGGATTCAGTAGCTGGAGGTGGGTGATATTATGGCTCTATTTGTATTGAATAAGGTTGTTTCTCTCCCAAGTCTGTCTTTTTCAGTTAATTTGGTTGTCGCATACTTGGTGCGGAATTTTTGCATAATGGGAAATGACATTCGAAGCCAGAAAGGGTGCTGGACATGTCGTGTAAGGAAGCGCAAATGTGACGAAAAAGCTCCAATTTGCGTTACTTGTAAGGCTCTGAAGCTCGAGTGTCACGGATATGGTGAGCAACCGTCGTGGATGGATAGAGGCGCGAGGCAGAAGGCACAAGCGACCAAGATCAAACAAATGGTGGCAGAAGCGAGAAACCAAAGACGCAGGAACCATATTTCATCGGAAAACACGCCTTCACTGAAGGAGCCAAGACGCAACTCTCACTCTTACTCTCACTCTCGCGACTCTAGTATTAGCTCAGCCTCTACTGCCCCAATAACTCCAACAACTTCAGAAAAGCCTTTTTGGGAACACGACTCCTTTCTTCTTCCAATCGAAGGCAATTTTCAGTCAGACGGCACGGAAAATTGTTTTGCTCCATTTGATGATGTTACAATATCTGACTTTCTCATTACTGGCCCGACATTTTCTAAGTCACAAGCATCTTTAGATGGAAACGACCTCTTCCAATCCGATAGTTTTACGTTAGATGATGCCCTGGTATCTCCACACAACGTTCAGCTTCCAACAAAGAGCATTTCACGACCTGGCGTTACAACCCCACTCCAACATATATCCGGATCTGGGCAGTCTGGGCAGCCCACCAAGAAGGATTGCACGGTTGTTCGTAATGGATCAGTTCTGGCTATTGAAAAGGTCGAAGACGCTGCATACTTGGCTTATTATTTCGAGAAGGTGTTCAACTGGCAATTTCCGTTTTGCGAGTCTCATCTACCAGCCTTCAATCAAGGCCAAATCATGTTTTTGATTTCCAAGTCGCAGCCGCTCTACCATGCGACACTGGCATTGAGCAGCTCCTACAAAAGTCTTCAGCAGAATCTGGTCAACGATGAGCACACACCACAATATGATTTTGCAATCAAGGAACTTCAGAACGAGTTACGAGACCCTAAAGCATATGGAGAAGTAACGCTCTTGGCTTGTATAGTCATGTTTTTGCATTCCGCAGTACGTCAAACCCTTTCAAGTGCTTGCTTGTGGCTACTAAGCAATATATTCTAGCTTTTGTATAGGCCTGGATGTTCAGACTGGCATTTTCATCTACAAGCGGGTATCTCCATCGTCACTTCTTGGCTAGATCACCAGGATCAACACTTTATATCCCATGGCTCTTGTCGAGCCAACACGGAAAAAGAAAGTGATGTAAATACGATCGAGTCAGCCAAGGTCTTCTTTGTCGGTTGCATCATCAGATTCGACATATTGTCAAGCCTAACGAGAAATTCGGTTCCGGTGTTGAGTGGTCGATATCAACAACTTTTCCAAGCATCTTCTTACGGCATTCCATTACAGGCGTCTCTTCAGTGCCGCAACTGGCTTTTCAGCATACTTTTGGACATATATTCGCTTCGCGAATGGAAAGATATAACTGAGGCTGCCGGGGTTCTTAGTTTACGAGAACTGATATCGAAAGCCTTTTTGATCAAGCAGACATTGGAAAGAGGCATTTCTCTCAACAAGGAAGAGATCATGAGCGCAAAGAAAGACGTTGAGAGTAGTTGCAAAAGTACGAGCACTAGGACTCGACAGTCTAATCATGATCTACTTGTTGTGACACATATTTTTGCATGCTCCGTATCCATCTTCTTGGAAGTGGTTCTATCTGGAGCCCTACCAAAATTGCCAGAAATTCAGCATGAAGTTAGTCGTGCGATCGAGTCGTACGCCTACATCAACAATTCGGATTTATTGAATGAATTGCACTGGCCATTGTGTGTGGCAGGATGTGTTGCAGAGCCGCACCAGTATGATTTCTTTAGGAGTCTGCTGTCGTCCTCAAATGTAGTACGAATAGGAGCATTTCGGGAGTCACTTGAGCGCCTTGAGGAGTGCTGGAGGATAAGCGCATGTATGAAACCCACTGACTCTGACACTAATTCTGCAAAGTTTATGAAATTCATGGTTTGGGATATCTTGATTGTGTAGAAACCAACAAGGGTGGTAGTAGGCTGCGTCTAGCAGAGGATTTAAAATACAAATTTAACCCCTTCAACCATCCCATATCCAACAAGTGCCAACAACTGCAAACAATTACCTAAGTGGACTTGTCTCGTAAAATACTGGAGGTATCAAAAGCCGCCCACCTCGGCATCTCCCCTGATGCAACGCAACTAAGCGAGATCCACCATTCCACCCCCACTCTACTTGCATTCATGCCAAGCATGGCAAGTTGTTGCGTAGAAAGCAACTTGTAACGACTACACTACCCCTGCCCTGCCCCTAATATTGTTGTTGTTGTGTCTAGCTAGAAGATTCTGATCCTGAAGTGATTGTGACTTGCTATTTTAAACTGCTAAGTAAATCTCAACAAACAACCTCTTGCACTCGTTCAACTGTCTTATTTTCACTTCACAGTTCTTGTTGGATGCAGAAATGGCGGCAAAGAAAGATGAAGAATCTCAGAATCCCCTACTCCCCGACGAGTTCGCCGAGCTCGATCTCAAAGACAACCTGAATCGTCCACGGCAAATTTCTACGAAAACAAAATATTTACTTGGGCTTGCTGCAATGACAACTGCGTTCTTCGCACTCATCCTCCTTTTATTTCTCTCTCATATGCATCAACTCTCTGCAAATCTTTTTCGACCCGAAGTGCCAGACAATACTTTCTGTGGAAGAACACCGGAAGATGCAATCATGAATGGCTGCCACTACGAACCTATGCTCAGCTCATGGGTGCCAGACGCCTGCTATTTTATCGACGCCCAACAAGACTACGATGTATTCAGCGATCTAAGCTGGTTCGCGGATCCATTTCTCAGACAGCCTTTGAACGAGACGGAAATGTTGGATTTGAGGAGGGGCTTTTATAGCCATGTTTATACCACATGGCAATATCACGATGAGCATTGTCTTTATACTTGGAGGAAACTGGCCATGGCGATGGAACAACGCTTGCCGCTCATCGATTCGAAGACCGCTGATGAGGAGCATTCTCAGCATTGCGCCAAAATCACACGAAATTATGTTCGAGAGGATGGCAAAGAGAAAATCGCTGATTTGAAAACACTTGGGTTGAAAGTAACCATGACCATGAAGGGGTGTGTTGCTTTATTTTGAGGGGTGATTTCTTAATTAGCTTGTCAAAATTCCTGAGGAAACAGTATCGCCAATTTGAGGAAGCAAATGGGGAAGCGGGTTGTGGGTATCAATTTGTAGAAAAGGTTGCCCTCTTTATGAGACAGCATAAAGTCTTCACTGGAAGATAATGCATAAGGAAAATAATTCATACAAGGAGGTGTCCCATCTGTTCGGTATGGAATAAATATGAAAATGACCAAAAAACAACAACAATAAAATTTTCATTTCATTCTACTAGACCAAGTGCAAAGTTGAATTGAAAGCTTAAAAACCCATTCGAAACGAAAGAATAGAATAAAGTCTAGCATATAGTATGGGCTTGCCTCCATTAGGGAGAATTGCTGATTTTCTCGGCTAATTATAATTTATTTCTAAGCTTCAGACTTGAAATTTGAATACATAAGTGTACCCAGGAGGGAATATTTTGCGTCCTTCCGTTGAATTTGAAAACCAAAATTACCCATGAGATTTGGCACAATCTCTTTCCATGAACATTACATGACGGTTCTAGCTCGCTGATTTGAGATCTTTCTTCAGTAGTTCACGTGAATATATATGAGGCATTGGCACTTTGGTGATTTTTAACTTGAATTCTGAGCTCATTTGAAGTGTTTTTGAATGGTCCAGCATAGTCATCCCCCCACAAGCCATCTTTGGCAGACCTGCACCCAGTAACCTCTCATCCTTCACAAAGCTTCTCCAAACATCCCAACCTTATCGTAGAGGCTCCAAATCTACGACTCAGACTCCTCAACCTCCTCACCCTTAACACGGACAATCTGTTTCACAGTTAGCAAATATTCCATGTCAAAATCGATACGAAATTATTCTACTTACAACGATGGTCTTCTCTTCTTCGAAAGCACCAGTCTCGGTGGTGGCAACAGCGTCGTCTCTCTTGACTGGGGCAGCAATAGCCATTCCGAGGATGGTAGCCAAGAAAAGTGTGGTGATGGTGAACTTCATATTTGCGATTGAAAGGATGAATGAATTCTTGGTGAGGAGAGTCGTTTGAGGTAGAGAGAGAGTGGTTGAGATGGATGCTTGGAGTGAAGATGTTGGAGATGATGGTTTATAGAAGCTTCTTGGACATCAGTTTTATATCTTTTACTCCTCTGTTTGGTCTCGTTAAAAATGCATGGCTAGCGGACATGGAAATGTGTTGATGGTCTCGCTACAGACCCCATCCGGAGAGTGTTCAAGGTACGAGGTCGTGTCGGCCTTCCTCGTCAATCTCAAAGATGTTGCAATCTTGCTCACGGGTCACGTTGTCGTGACGGCTTGCCATAATTGTTTTTCGTTTTCGCCGCGTCTGCTGTACTGTACCACAAGTGTACATAAGTGGGTGGATTTGCTCCGGCAAGTGCTCGGCATAGAATTCTTCGGAAAATTTATGACAACCACTTGAGTGCAGGACTAGTGCTTATTTCTAAGTGGATGGAGACTAACAAGTCGTTTTTCACTTGATTGGATAGTTATTGTAAATGTAGCCGATCACCAAGAGCCCTGAGGCCTCAGTCTGTTTCTCGCTAGGTTCGTTCCAGTACGGCCTCTCCACTCACTCAAGTTGTTTCTTCTTCTTCTTTACGCCAAAATTTTTCACCATCTCCAGCATACCTCTCGACTTCTTCATTTTTCTAAATCATTGCACTCAACCTTCAATAATCCCACTTTCTCAACTGATTCCCCAACGATCATGGACCTCGATGGCGAAGAACGTTACAAGGACAATGACTCTCAAAGCGCCAGCGATATCGCAGAATTCCCTACAGTCAAACGTCGTGGTTTTCCAATTCTCTCAATTCTACTCGGTTGTACAGTCAGCTTTGCACTAGCAGCTTTCATGATCACTATTGTACGGTTACCTTGGTCGAAGGGGGACTCGGGCTACTACGTATATACAGATTGCGGAAAGACAGCTCAAGAAGCCAGGTCAAGAGGTTGCAGTTATGAGCCAATGGGTCGATATTGGGCACCTCCAGAGTGTACATTTCCCGACGGCAACGACGAATATCAACCTTTTCAAGATCGGCCATGGTTCCACGATACCAATTTGACAATTCCCGCAAACATATCGCGTCTAGAATCTGGAGACTCCCTTCGGGCTTTTACGCATTATTGGCATGATGAGCATTGCACGTTTGTTTTGCAGAAATTGGCATTGGCAGTTGCTCTGAAAAAGGAGATGGTCCCAGGATTGGTTGGCAGCATTCATCATGTTAGGCATTGTGCCAAAACGATCAGACAAACCATCAAGAACGCGTATAATGAGACTTTCCTTGCCAATGATATGTCGATAACCGAAAGCTCACTGGGTTTCATGGGTTGTGTGCCACTTAAGTATGTTCCCCTTTTTTCCCTCTCGTAGAACTTGACTAATGGCGTACATAGGTCTCTTATGAGCAATCCAAAATTCGAGAACTAGCTCCGTCACTTCTGTAGCAGTACTCAGAGGAAACAGGGTCAGAAGAATCGCTGGGACAATTACGTTATAGAATCTGTTTGATGCGATGAGTAGTGGATTTTGGAAGTGAAAGTGGTGATTGCACGGCTTGAGCCACTGCTTCGTCTAGCTCAAATAATAATATACTTTAATTATCCGAACTTTTTAGAATCATTTATTTCCGTAGACGTAAATTCCAGTACATTCAACAACCTAAGACCCTCCCACCTAAAACCATTGACCATCGGTTTTAAAATGTTATTCATTTAACTTCCTGGCTCTGTGATATCCCACTGTTAGCGAGTATCATTTGGTCTGTGATGTGCTCATCAGGGGTGTTCGGAAATTTATACGATTGGTGGATAATTTTAAGAGTGGTCCTAACCCGTCACAACTTGCCATGAATGCACCATCCGGTTCGGCTTTCTTAATGGCATGCATTTTGCAGGAAATAGAGCGTTAAGACACTCCCCCAAATTTTGGAGTAATCGTGAACTACGAATTTTTGAGTCTCAATTTCGAGTTATTGAGATTCCCGTTTTCCGGAGTCTCAACCCCTTCTGGCTTTTCTATCACTTCACAATATACTTTTGATCACCAATAATGGCCTCCCCAGGAGATCTAGAAAAGAGAATCGGCTCGTCGGTAAATCCCCCTCATTCCGGCTCTACATTCTACCTTCTCCTCCCATATATCTGGTGGCAATTAGATGATTTCTGTAAGTCTCATAAAAGTACTCACCTTATGAACAGCAGCTCACATATAATAGTTGTTGGACAAGCAAGAACCGCCGGACTGGCAGCCTACTTCAAACTGAAACAGGAAGAGTCCGAAGAATTGTACACAGACACCAAATTTGTACTTTTCGCATTCGCATGGTTGCTGTTGATATGGCGGACTGTGAATATCCGCAAGCTCGCTATAATCACGACAAGTATACAGGCTATGTTGGTCCTGGCGCAAACGATTGCTCCCTCAACCGAAATATTGCTCGCCGTACGGTCATTGCTTGGACTCGGCGGTGCGGTCTTCCCCGGAGCGTTGTTACTATCGGTATCGAAACTTCCAAGTAACAAAATGGCTACTGCTGCTGCTATGTTCGTCGCCGTATCTCCCGCTGAGATTGTTGTGGCTGGACCACTTCTCTCTGCTTCCGTTAGAATCATGAAATATATGTCCATTCTCAGCTGGCAGGCGCTCTTCGTTATCGATGGCATCCTAGGTCTCATCGTCGCGCTCACATTATGGTGGAAACTCACTGCTTCTATGGACAATTTCCCTCCTAAAGCATTCCACAATCCCAACGTTTCGACATCCTGGAAACAAAAGTTGAGGGCCTTTTTCGATCCCAAAGAACTTATACTTGTAGCCATGTTCATTTGTTGCAATTTGGTCATTGCACCAGCACCTTGCTACCTCGCTGTACGTTCTCGAATATCCTTTGTTTCCGTGCCATACTTCTTCTTCACGGTAATATCAGATTTGGAGCCATCACATTTGATCTTTAATCTCCTCATCATGGCTCCATATCTTGTTTCTATCATCGGGATTTTTATCGTGGCGAGGGTGTCGGACAAAAAGCAAACACGAGGCTATTTCGTTGTAGCTTGTATGTTTCTTTCGGCCACAGGCTTCGTCATTATGTCCTTGGTTGCTGTTTTTGAATGGAATCTGTGGTGGTCATTCGTCGGGATATTCCCCGCTTGCATAGGAACTTATGGTGCGATGACTATCATCATTGCTTGGGGTTTGGGCAGCGAGGGGTCAGATTTCAAGCAAGGGGTGCTATTGACGATGCTTCTGGGTGCCGCACAACTTGCTTCTATATTTTCTCCGGCTGGAGTGAAGCCCTGGTGGAGAGCTGAGGATGAGCCTGCTCATCCTCGAGGCCTGGGAGTGAGCGCAGCGTTGATGGCGCTTGGTACTATGATGGCATTGGTGTTGAGGTTATACTTGGTCTGGAAGAACCCTGATAGAGAACAATATCTCTATGCTCCTGTCGAGACTGGGGGTGTACCTGGTGATGTAGTTGAGGGAGAGGTTGTCTATATAGATAGGTTACATAGACATTAATATAATGAGGTCCCAAACTTCACCCCCCGCAATCCGTTTTCGACAACAAAAAACCGCATATATGGATGGGGAGGGTGGGGGCCTTCTTTCATCGATTTTGTTTTTGGTGGAAATGATGCCATGTTTGCCTGGCTACGAAGAATTCTAAGTTGACGTTGCAATAGAATTGGTTCTAGTTGTGGGGAGACCACTAAGTACCGGATCTCGGATCGGATGTTTAGCGCAGAGCTATTATCCGCATGCCCGCATGATATCTCATCGAAGAATTTTATACCTGATAAAAATCGTGTGGGATTAGGTTGAATGGTATCTGTTCATCTATGAGTATATATGCCAGAGTACACGGAGCGAAGACTGAATCTCTATTTCTTTTTGTCATGTTGACTTGAATTTACTTCTCGATTGTTGCGATAATTTCTCTTGATGTTGTTTGGATTTCCCTATCTTTACATATACAAAAGAGTTCTCTCTCCGCAAGTTTATTTTTGGTTACTAAAGGGGTAGTATATCCTGATTCTCATCGAGGTGGATATGTTTATTCACTCGTTCAACTCTTGAATTTATAGACTAATGGGGTGAAGTAGCACAAATAGATGCATAACCCCCCATTTTAGACACTCTTTTACCTATTAATTAACAACAACATATAATATACTATTTATAAGAACAGGAAAGAAGAGGCTTATATATCCCCTTATCCTCTATAAACTTTATAAGACCAAAACAGACAATTTTATATCTATCTTAATTTTTATAGGGCCTTAGCATAGTCTATCGGCCTTACAGGGGTAGTAAAAAAAAAAAAAATATCTTTTTAAGAAAAGGGGTTATTTTAAGAATTATTTATCTTTTAGTTTACTTTTATTATACTTACTTCGAATTAATAAGTGATATAGAAGAGTGATAATTAGATATGGCGCTTCTTTCTAGCTAGGCCTCGTCTCTTTCAGAGTACTTTTATTTGCTGTCTTCTAAAGAAAAGAGAGTGAAGGCCTTGATAAAAAAAAGCTCGGATTACAAAAAAAGTGGGCAAATTCAAGCTTAACTCGCAACTCACTGTATCTACCCGTACACTCTGTGGCGTACCAAGAAATATATATCCAAGAGGCTTTACTGCAATAATAACCGTCGAAATCCCCAAGCTGCTTAGAAACGACACTGACTGGCAACTTGAAACGAGCATTTTCAACTGCAACCTTCTCAAAAAGGGTTTGTGAAGCGAACTAGTGGTAGCACCGCTTACTCGTACGTTTATTGTTTTCTCGTTTATTCCTGTCATTATTTAAGCTTATGTTCCACGAAACGTTATGAGCTTCTCGGTGGCGTCCAGCCGTTCGCGCTTCTTCTAGAGTCTATTTATTGCGGAGTCAGAGGAGTTCCGTGATGAGGGGCATATGTGAATGCAACCCAAAAGAGGAGGTGACAACGGAAGTACATGGCATAAGCCCGTGTGCTGCCTTTCGAAGGTTCGTGGATTGATTTAACAGTGGCTGGAAAGAAGCATCGACTCCTTTTTGCCTTTTAATTCTTCCCGAACCTGCATTATCGGCAATCTATTTGTTTACTTTACGAACAAACGATGCCTTTACTTTCAAGGATCATTTCTATACTGAACCTCTCGGCCACTGTAACTGCAGCACCTGCAGCGACTGTTTATATCACCCATCACCCAGGCTTCGTGCCTCTTGCACCAAGTGCCCGCTCGGGGGTTTCTTATGCCATCCAGTGGCTTGATCAAAGAGAGTGCCCACGAGGCAAACTGAGCTTCCGTCGTGTGCTTGTACAAAAGACGACAATTCCAGTGCGAATCTAAACTCGGTTATAAATTCCGTTCACCGTATGTGTTCTTCCACTTCAGGGGAAGACGTTACCTCCGCACTTGTACTCTACACCCAGTACTGCAACCAAGGGGGAGCCCCATCTTCTTCGGCAACAACTACGAATGAAAGAGGTATAGGTGGAGGCTCTCTATCGACCACTGCATTGCTAGGAGCGCCGACTTCTAGTACGTTTTTAAATCCCCACATGGGCAAATCATACAGTTAACAATCCCATAGTAGCCGACCCTGAAAAAAAGAGTACACCGTCGCCAACACCATCCACAACCTTCTCTTCAATATCGACCCCCTCGTCGTCCCCCACAGCCAGCAGATCAATACGACTAGATCCAATAATTGGCCGCTCCGTAGGCTTTATTGTCCTCCTAATAAGTGCCCTCCTAACCATCATCCGCTACCGTAAGAGACACCTTCCTCAGCCCCAACCAACCCAGCAAGCACCCTCACAGAGCCCCACCTCCCAGCCAAGTCTTCATACCTATAGCTCAGAACACACACACAACCAAAACTTTACAAACATCCATCATATCCATGCTCCCAGCCCAGCCTCCACGAATATGTCTCCTGGAGCACAGGTCGGCTGGAGTGGCAGCTTTCCATTCCCACAGCAGCAAACTTATGGAACCGGGTCGCCCATGGCAGGAATGGCTTCGACAAATAATATTCCTATGTTGGAGATAAGTTCTCAGCAATATCAAGGACCGCAATCATTCTACAATCCGGAGCATCAGCAACAAATTCCTCAAACTTTCGCTTCTCATCCTAACTGGAGTCCTTCTCATCCAAATCCAAATCCAAATCCAAATGCACGAACCGATTACAAGGTTGAGGAGATTTGAGGCGTGAGTATAAGCCAGGGCACTTGTTCCATGGAAGCGAATAGAGGGAGCCATAGAGCAGATCTGTAATTTCCAAGATATCTGAGCGTTAGCTTTTATTGGTTTTTCTGAACTTGGAGTTTTGGCTTTGGGGTGATGATGACTTTGACAGCGAATAGCAAGAAATCAACTCAATATAACACACCAAGACCTGGAACTTAGACTTACCTTTTTCTTGTACTCGCCCCCCATCTCGAGCTCTCCTGGTACGGGAAGTCCCGCCCTCTCGGAGCACAGGATCTCGCTTAGGGAATGAAACACAAAGAAACCCCCTGAAGGCTGGTGAGTTTCCCAGCGTCTTCAAGAATTCCGGCTTTAATTTTTAGAGAGTTCGGACATTTTCAAATTAGTAAGGATTATAAGATAGATAATAGTAAAAGAAACGAGCGAAACCCTGACGACACCCCACCATTTACAGCAACACCAGGAGTTGATATTGTACCCTTAGTATTGAAAAAAAGTTATAGAAGCAAAATAGATGGGGTAAAACTTCAATTATGTCATATAATTAGGACAAAATCCTAGCTTTGTGGTCGGAAATTTTACGAAGTTAGTCTATCACTGGCCCTGGGTGTTGTCAGAGTTTCACTCGTTTCTCTTACTTCAAACACGCGGTGACTTCGGGATGGACACGAAGATTTCAGAGCCAATGATTGTATTTTACGGTGCCACTGAATTCTGGTATTCTACTACAAAGCCCTTCCACATTCAGGCCACCCTTCTCCATCTTTCCTCATCATCACTTTTCTCTTCGGAGAAAGGGGAAAAGAGAGAAGCAAGAAAAGAAAAGAGAATTCTCATTACACGAGGGAAAAAACTTGACTACATCGAAGAGAGACAGAGAGAGAAAAGAAGAAAAAACAACTTTCACACCTTCCCACACCCCCGAAACATTTCCCGACCCCTAAAACAACCAACCCCTCCCATTCCATCGCCTCGATTAAGCAACAACAGAAATCAAAATAAATATCCATCATCCTATCTACCAACACCACGCCACCAGCCCAAATCCCGCCCTTATGCCCGAGCATCCAAATTTTGATTTTTTTTTCGCGCAAACCCCCCCATCCCCCCAAATCCAACAGTCAATACACAATCCATCCTCCCAACGAAAAGACGCACCCACCCTGCACCACACTAGCAACGAACCACAACACATAAAATTATGAGACAAGGAAAAAGAGGACTTTGAAAGATTAGAAAATTAACAGGAAGGACAAAAAAAGACTGAGATCAAAATACACAACAAGAAGTGTGAGAAACAAAAACACAAATGCAGCAACGACCCGAAGAATAAGCAGCCAATCCGAATCGAGTCCGCCAACGACAAAAGAGTTCCCCGAATACGTATCCATCGAATACTGAATGCCGAAGAATTTTCTTTTTGTTGTAAGCAAAAATACGCGGCATCGGCAATGGCGACATGTAGATGAGAAATCGTATGAAGAGTGATCTTTTGCTGAGACGATGTGTTCCTCGATAGTACAGATACAGTTGCAGTATGCTCTCGTTCGTTGACAGAGCAGATTCCAGTAAAACCAAGTGAAACCAGACCCTGTACGAGACCCCAGACCCCTTTCGCTATGCACCAAGAAAACGATATTTTGTTTTTTTGCCAGTCAATTCAAGCGCACGTAACGTTGAGAATCAAATATTGCTCGCTTTCCACCTTGCCCATGCCTGTGTGAATGATCCCACCCAACGTAGCCTATCCATCCCAATCCGCATTAAAGAACTCCACGTTTATAACTACCATTTGTCAAATTGTGTTCCTTCATTTTCTGAAAAGTTGCCGATTTTGTACGTTGACTTTTCCATCCTTTTTGCTGTAATGCCCTTCAATCCTACCACAACACAACCCGCATGCCAACCGATACCCTTATACAACGCTTCGCAATGGTCCAGAAAACTCTGGACAGATGATGTCTATCTTTCATTTCAACCCCAAAGCCGTCCTGAAATATAGTCACAAGTGTGGAAGAGAATCGAGACCTATGTATAGACCGTAATCAAAGGGAAAATGATGGCGTAAAACAAATCGAAAAAAGATGCCTAAGCAGGAGACTTGCTTGGAGCACTAAGCTGCGCTGAGCCGCCGTTTTGACGAGCATCGCCACTGCCCATGGACAAGTTACCAAGGCCAGTAGAGAGAAAAGCGAATGGGTCACTTTCACCCTGGTTGTTGCCATAAAATTGATTCGACGCACCGGCACCACCAGCAGAGGCTGGTCCATTGCTTGCTGATTGAAACGCAGCTTCAGCAGCACGGCTATCGAAAGGGCCAGCTGAGTGAGCACCTCCGGAAGGGCCACCGAAGTGGGTGTTGACCGATGGGTATGGACCGGTGGAGGCACCAAGACCAGATGGAAGAGCATATGTGCTTGGGGGACCAGCGAAGTGTTGACCACCATATCCACCACCGGATCCGAAACCACCAGCTGCAGAAGCAAATGGACCTGGGCCGGGAGTGCCAGCCATTGACCCAGGGCCCATACCATAGTTCGAAGGAGGGTCCATTGGGGAAGGATATCCAGAGTCGGCAACAACTGCTGCACCAGCTCGGCTAGCGCCACATCGTAGACAGCTGACGTTCTTTGCAAAATTGTGATAACCACAACCTTCAGATCCACACTTCCAGTCACCAGCGCGGAAAGGAACTACTCCACCACCACCTCCCATACGTCCACCTCCGTGACCGCCGCCCATTCCACCGTGGTGGCCCATGTGTTGAGGGGGAGGCATCATTGCTGGCGGACCGTAGCCGTAACCACCACCGCCATATCCTCCCATCGCATCTCCACTTGGTCCAGCGCTCATAGCCGGGAAAGAACAACGGAAGCATGCTGTACGACGTTGGAAGTTGGAAAAACCACATGATGGGCAGGTCCAATCTCCTGGGCGAGGGCGGTTCTTGCTGGGTGGGAAGGGAGTAAGAATCTCAGCAGCTCTATCCAATACTCGGCTTGAGGATGGAGAGACTTCAATGGCCTTTTCATTAAGTGCACGTCCGTTCATGCATAAGCTCTCAGCAGCCTGGTAAGGTGTTAGACAGTGGCCTCGAAAATTGAAAAATTTAACGAGAGCTGGGAGTGGAAACGACATGAGTTTTTCATAAAGAATAAGAATGTACTCGTATGTCGCTTCCACAACGTTTAGATATGAATCACACGCTCGGCAATAAAGAGAAAGATGAGTGGGAGATGTTTTGCTAACCTCTTCATGGGACGAGAAAACCGCGAAACCAGACCCGGTAGGCTTGTGTTGATCTGGGGTACGTAGGGTCCAGAAAGCAATTGGACGGCCACCAAATTGGGTAAACCAACTTTCGAGCTCTGACTGGGTTGTGTCATGGGGAAGACCAGCCATGTGAAGTACCTTGCTACGTTCAGACAAGAATGCTCGGACATCAGCGCGGGCATCCATTGGTCTGGTAAGAACATCCGGGTGCTCATGAGGAGGCTGTGATTTTCGAATCAGTCCACGCAGGACTCTTGCCAATGTCACCGCTTCTTCCATAGCTCGTCTAGGTGATGCTGGTGCAAGTGCCTGCAAATGAAATGGCAAGTTGTGCTTGATTGGTGCACTTGCTTGAACTGGCTCCACCTCAAGAGCAGCACAAATGTTTGACAACATTGAAGGGCCAAACGGCAGGGATTCCGGGTGATGTTGTTGCCAGCGCTGGTATTCGGTCCTCAAATCGAAGGTTCGGGAGTGTTGCAGGTAGGGTGGGAGCACAACTGCTTTATCGCGAGCTTCTCGGGGGAGTTGGACTCGTAGATCCCAGGAGTCGAGGGTGACGAAGGAGAAGTCGAGATTCTGCGAGGTCAGATATTCGGACGCGAATGCATCAAAGCGGTTGATTGCATCGCGGAAGGTGCCCGCATTGCGAACGTGTTCCCAAGTGAGAGTTGTCAAGCTGGCTACAAGCAGTGAATGTCAGTGAACGGGTCTCACAAATATCCGCCAGCCAATATGTCCGATCTCAGTTCTTTGTTTCGATTTTATATTATTCGTGTGGCCTGGCACTTACTGCAGAGAGGTGTGATCGGGGTGTTGATCGGCTTGACGAGAACGCTTTCGCGGTGAAGCTGTAGAGCACAATTAGCCAGCGCTCTTGTATGAGGAATTGGCGGCAGAGGGCCGTGGTGGAGCTCACCTCTTCGCAGCTCTTTGCATCCAAAAGAATCCATCCGAGCTCTATAACCTCTGCGGAATCCTTCGTCACATAGACTCCATGCTCATCGCAGGTCGTGGCGACGTGGATGATAACGTATCTGTCCAAGTTGCCCTGCTGGCTCTGCGCACTCGATGCCATCTTCGTGGAGGTGTGTGAGGTTGTGTGTTGGGTGCGGATCGATCTTGAGGAGCGGGTGTTTTGGGGGGTGGCCGAGGTCGAGGTTGGAGCTCGACGGAGGAGGAGAAAGGCGAGGAGATCGGGGGAGAAGAGGCAAGAAAATAGAGAGCGACGTATTCAGGGCAGCAAGAAGCACAAGACCGTCAGCCGTGAAATGTTGATAAATCCTAACCCTCCAGAATGGTGGACGTCGAAGAAAAAAGGAGAGGTTCGGAGGTGGAGACTTCAAGAGATGGAAAGTTCGCAAATTGCTGTAACCGGGGCTGCTCTTAGCGTCGTCTTGAGTAGGGAACCCTGTTTCCTGAATTCACCCCCCAAGCGGGCGTCCAACGTCTTTTGATTTGCATACAATGACGAAAAATGTGTTTCGAGTTCCATTGCATCTGGCGATTTCTAATGAAAGTCGGACGCGCAACAGCAACACCTGGACCTGGCCGTTGAGAGAGAGCAAAAGAGGCTATTTTTCGCCGCCAGTATTCACCTGACCTTAGCCAATTCTACAATCAACGACTACTGTACGTATGGTATATCTAACGGCTTCAACTCGGCCTCTTTGGTTGCCGCCCTTATCCTGACTAGACGATTTATCCAGCGTGCTGAAGAGACAACCACGTTTTCGCGCAACCACCTGCAGCGAGGCCACTTTGCGCGTCCAAATCCACCATCATCTCGTCTATTTAATTGCAATCAACTCTCTATTTTGTGCAATTGTACAAATCATGAGGTTGTATCTTCATGGACGTTACTTTATACTTTGACAAGTAGCTTCGCAGCTTCAATTGCCCCTTCTGCTACGAGTCCTCGTACGGCCTTGGGCCATGGCCACCGGGACTTTAATAAGGCTCCTCGGTACGAAACTCTTAATTCTTCCCGATATATCAGAGCAAAGGTCAAAAATGCAGTCGACAATGTCAACGGTGTCAACATATCAAAAGTCTTTCGATCTTTACGCACATGGTCCGATTTCTCCCCGGTATCTCCCCGGTATTTCTACTGCCGGAGGATTGGACTACCGGTCCGGTTGACCACGAATTGCCAATTGATAGGTGCAAGTACACTTTCCGACCTGCCTTATCGATAGCGAGGATGTTACCTCAATTACTGGACCTGCTCAAAAGAGTCAACATATCCTCCCACTTACGATTCATCCAGATTCATCCCAAGTTTGCTGTCAAATCGAGCCTTGAAACTCGACATCCGTACACCCAGACGAAAGCCAACCAGTTAGCTACTCACTAGTCTCCCGTGACTCTCGCCATCAGCAACCAGAATAGAACCACCATACAGACGCCACCGGCTTACTGCACCTGCCTTGAAAATCCCGTGGAACCGAAACTTCCAACTGCTCAGAAATCAACTGCGCAGGCCAAAGTCACACTGAAGGGATGAAAGCGTGCTGCCTGCGTGAACTTGAAGCCAGCGTGACAGCCACGAGCCTCACTCAGACTCTCCCTCGCCTCTTTCCAAATCTGCCCCTTTTTAAAAGACTCACGGGCCTCCCGGGTGGTCTCACAGTCTCATCCGCACTCCCGTCAACATGGACCCTCGACATATCAATTGCTTTTTCCTACCAATCGGCGTGAAAACGCCCTAAAAGCTTAGACGACAATGGCTCATGTAACGGTGGCCCGTTGTAACTCTACGGAACGGGTATGAAGTCGGCTTGGTCATCCATATATATCATATCCTGGCGTTGTACATGTCCCAATCCTCTGTCTTGGGAACACAAACCCAACCACACAGCATCACGACACGGCTTTCCCAGATTTGCAACATACCAATTGCTTTCTTGGAAGCCCAATACAAATCCCAAAAGAGTGTCACGAGTTTGTATACAACTGTCACACAACTGGTATTACGGTTGCAACTCCCCCCTAGGCAACTGCGACTTTCACCTCTCACCTCTATTTTCTAAGCCACCAACGAGACCTGGTACCTAGTTCAGATGGCATGACGAAACATTACCAGAAAAAGCGGCACTCAAGGATTTTCTTTTTTCCGTACACGCCAAGCATCGTATCAAGCAAGCCTTGACAGATGTGGCAAACCCCAATCGAGCCTCGATGGAATATCAATCGCGTTGGGGAGACAACAATACGTTCTCAACATACCAGCAAACCAGAATGCCGCTTTTTCTCCCATCGCCCAGTTGGCTCGTTTCAAGACATGCAGATGCAGTCTGTACAAAGGCAGTGATCGCCTTCGGTTCCGGCTACGTACGAATAGCACAGGCACAATTCATATTCTTCCGAGTCCAGCCTTGAGAGACTTTGAAGCAGGAAGCCGAGTATCTTGTTAGACATAATTGATGTCACGGTAACCGGCAGATGTTGCGGGGAATATCCGAGACATTTTTTTGTCTGGGTAAATTTGATCCGAGGGGATTTTTGGGATTCAGATCCTAGGGAATAGTTTCCCGGTATTGTATTGCCGCAATAGCCGCGCTGAGTATGTCATAGTCCTTTTTCTTGTTTTCGTCGAGTTTTTGTTTCTTTAACTCGGTGAGTGCTTTTTTGGTTTCATGAGATGAGTGGAATTATCTGACTCTCCAAGTCGGAACGATGCATGATCGCTAGCATGCATGTTTTCATAATATGCAAAATATGTCACATTGGGATACCGAGAGTATATGAAGTCATATATCCTTGCTCACTTTTTTTATAGTAGTTGCTCGGTATTTGTTTCTCGGTGCTGGCCTTCTTTACTTTTACATTCAACACGGAGGTCTGGGTCAGATTGAAATGGGTTGTATCGTTTCTTTTTGTCTTCTGGGATTTGATTTGTCGCTTTCGACTATTTACAAAATACTCGTGAAACTCCCAGGTCAAACAATCTATCTGCTGAGGTCTCAGAATTTGTTCACGAGCTGAACTTCACTTGAATCTGTGGGCTTGTAGTTGTCTTTTTATTTTTTTCGTTTTCGCGCGACCTCGATTATTTCTTAAGAGAAATACGAATCTCACAACATGGGAGATGTTGAAAAACGCCTGAGTTGCTTCCGTCTTCAGAGAGGTGCGCATGGATTCCTCAAACGAAGAAGAAATTCAATTACAGCCCTTTAAAATACCGTAGACAAGCCATTATCCACTATTTTTTAGTCATGGGATGAGTATCGGAATATATATCGTTTTTGTGGGCAAATTGTGTTTCGACAGCAATAAGTCCTGGTAGGATATGAATTCGGATGTTTGCAGAAAGGGTGGTGAGTTTGGAGTTGAAAGAATCCTCTATATCCTGTCCCTCCATTTCGCATTCCTCAATCTCCCTCCCAAGTTTCTCAAGTTCCGCCGTCTCCTCATCGTCACTCGACTTACCAAAGAGTGGGGTGTCGGATTGATTCTCAGCCTCAGTGTCCTTGGTTTTGAAGGGGAAGTGTCGATTCCGGGGCAGAGAATTCTTGAGCTTATCCAGGGTCGAGTTTGCAGTGGGTCGTAAAGCGACTCTGAGCCTTGTGAGGATGATTCTCCCTGCCCATCTAGTTTCCCGCCTTTGACAGAGCAATATAGTACAATCAGAGATGCATTCACCCCCTCTGTTCAAAGTTCCCTATAAATGAGACTTCTCATCTTACCCGCTCTTCTTACTTTTGCTCTATTATAACTTAAGACCTAGGATATATTTAGTGTATTTATCTTTGAAGACTATTATTTAAATACTCGAAATAATCTTAGTTCTTAGTTTTAGATATTATTTAAATATAAAGATAAATATATAAAACGTCTTTCTTAAGATAACTTTTAGTGTAAAAAGGGGACCGTACGAATATTTGCGAACGAACCCCCGCTGTATTTCGACAGTAGTTTGGAAATTGACAATGTGTTTCAAAGTCGTCGTTAAGTTGATTGAGGAGCACCTGAGCCTTTGAGACTTTGCTACATTCACTTTAAAAATATTTGAGGCGTTCCCTCCCTGGCAAGATGTTGGTTTGATCTTTTGTGGTACACATTTGCCGAGGGAACGAAACACATGTGGGTGATTGGAGTGGTTCCATGCTTGTCAGTTGCATTAAATAGGTTGAGGCTTGACGATGTTGATTTAGATCATGTCTTCCAGCTCTATTACTATCATGCGAGTGAGCGCTTCATACTTTTTCTGCCTGTCTTCGGTTTCAAGGCAATCCGTTTACCAGCCCTTATCTTAAATATTTAGTAAAGAAACAACCCCCAAACGAATTTTTCACTCTCTTACCAAGAACTTAAAGGTCAGCATAATATCTTGCTTTCACCATTTCCATATTATGAGCGCGCCAAGAAATCCCAGGGAAAGTCCTATAAAACTGGCCGACTTCCCATTTGTCGAGGATGTCGTGCATGCCTATCGCAATTTTGGTGCAGCTTCTTGGGAGGCTATAAGCAAACAATAGCTATCCCTAGGAAGCCGCTGGGAGATTAAATGGGCTGTTGTGCTACCCCACTCAATAGGGAGTAGTTTAATCAAGGACTTTCGCTTTTCGAGATTGGATTTTGTTTCAAAGGTAGTCTGAGAATCGACAGCAAGTGTTGAGATCACCTATGGAGACAGTAGAGGTATCAATTTATTCTGTAAATGCTTATTGTTTACCAAGGTGGTGTTCGCAATGAGATCACGACATTTAGAGGTGTGTCCATTACCTCCAGCTGGCCCAGATAGTCACCAATAAATTCTGGATGTGTGATATAGTGCGATGCTTCTCCGGGAAACAGCAAGGTACCAACTTTACTTAAACTCACAAGACTTTCTTCATCTGTATGACCAAAATTATTTGCTTGACCAGTACTATAATTCTCAACAGCAAATGTGTACCTTCTAGGAGATTTTCTAATCGCAATTCCTTTCTGGCGAAGGCACCAGGCTCCAATAACAGTTAAAGTCTTCTTTTCGCCAATGTTGAAGATATAATCAACCTCGCTTCAACAAACACAGTGGGGTTTTCATGTATTAATATTCCACAAGAAGCAGCCTCTCGGATTCTTCTGAAATGATCCCCATCAGTCTAATGATTCTAAATTGTCAAGGTCTTTGCAAGAAGCGGCTTCCTGTTGTCAGTGGGGATCTTGGTGGAGAACTTTTCGACAGACTCTTTGGTTCATTGAGCAAGGGGAATTTTGAGATCGTATACTACTATGAAAACCACGGCTGAAACCTGTATGAGCTGAACCTTTTTCCTGTCTTGACTTTTTGAGCTATTTAAAGTTTTTACCTTCACCCTTCTCTGGGACGATTGCTGTGTTTAAATTTAAGTAGGTACAGCATGAAAAGAACTCTTATAAGTGGGAACCCCAAGGGGGTTTTTTTCCCATAAGCATTTGTCTGTCTGAGAAATTATAAATTCCCAGTTTGACTCCACTCTTCGTGCAGGAAGCGCGGTTCATTATAATTCTGAGATTTATGGTGTTGACCGGGGAATCATTGAAGAGGACTTGGATTTGTGTTTCGGTACTCACAATCGACAAGAAGAGAGGTGTCGGCAGCAAATTTCTTGTTAATTTCAATGTCGCTTGCTCATGCTTGCTGTCAACTATGCCGTGCCATTATCTCCCTAAGCGAGGTATACAGTATAGTTGAGAATGTAACACTGGATTGTAATCTTTTTGAATGGACCAGATTCATGATGATGTTTGAGTTATGGTGGGTGTCATTCCAAGAGCTTTTAGGCAACCAAGTCTCCGAAGTCTTTCCTTTTATTTGAATAGCGTTTTTGAAACTAATTCAGTGCTAGATATGAGCTAGTAGAATCAACCAGCTACTTTGAATTTTTTCTTAGAAAGAAAAGCTAGACATTAGCTATTTTGGACTTTTGAACTCTGATATCGGCTGAAGAAGAGCAAGAAATACTCTAGAGGAGATTGTGACCTTTCTTTCAAATTTCATGAGAGGTGGTAAAGATTTTCCACGAGGATGAAATACTTGACCCTCGAATCTAATTTGAGCCCCCGAATGCCCCCTTCATTTATCGGCACGGAATTGAAATCCCCTCATCATCAGATATATAACTCCTTCCTTAGAAGCAAGAGTGTTCTTTAGCTCCCTATCACCCCAAAGCATCCACATCATAAGGTAGGTAATTTCCTTCAAATACAGCCACCGCCACGCCGCCTCCCAGACAACCAATTCATCTTACCTCATCAAGTTCTGCATTCCTTTCCCCCAAACTTTTAAATAACCAATGAAATTATCCACTGGTGGACTTCGCCAACCTTGATAACCGCGATGTTCGAGTTTGAGTTCGTATTTGTATCGGACGCTGCGTTGATGACTGTTTATACGGTCTCGAAGTGAGTTATCTTCAGTATATGACAAAGAAAGAAGAATGTGACCGCGATGGTATAGAGTGATACCTTGCACTTGTGAATCTTTCGGTCTGTCGATTGGCTCCCTGAATCGCAAATATACCTTCTCTATCAACTAAAAGATGTTAGCATGTGTTTCGCTCGCTGGAAAAAGGAACCATTATCGACCCCTGGGGTTGGAAACTTGGGAATGTAACAAGGGAACGGTCGACAACAATATGAATACGGTACACCTCCCACTCCTTCCAATAGTTACTATACACAAAGCCAGCTCGGAGATGTGTCTCTGAAACAGTTTCCACAGCAATTTTTAAGACCCATGCTCAGTTTGGCATTCGATGTTTCTCTCTCGCCATGAGTACGAGATATCGTGGGCCATTTCTCTCGATGGGCAAACATTTGTGCCATCTTAGGCCTGAAGTTTTGTGGGTGTCTGGAGGATCTCGAGGGTGAGCTTGTCCGGTAGGGCCAAAGATGAAAAGATTGTCGTAGAGTGTGGAAAGGAAGGCTCTTGCGCTCTCGGGGGCTTCATTTGCCGTTGTATCGATTGTGTAAGATGACATGTGTCTATTGAATGCGATTAAAATGTTTTTGAAGATAGCATGTAGGGCGACTTGCGGTCCTTGAATCGAAGATGTCTTGCTACCGCTAAACAGATGGCTGGATAGCGGAGATGTCCTTTGAAGAACGTGGAGCGCACGTTGAAAGCCATCCCTTGTGGTCGTTCTGTCATGTACCACATCCATCTCGTTTCTGTGCTGTTTGTGGTGTTTGCTTGGAAGTGCCGAGGGATATTCCAGTGCTTGAGAGGCGTTTACGGTTATTTGTGAAGTATCGTTTGCACGCTCTGCCAAAACTTCTTCGTGCTAGTTATTCGGATTTGTGCTTGGGGTCGCGTAATTGAAACTCGAGAAATTCCCCTTAGAGCTAAAAGAGCTGTGCTGGTGTTATGAGTGTGTGGAAGCCGCCGCGTGGTGTACTGGCTTGCGGAAGGCATGGCCGGAGAGGGCGGCAGAATGCAATTCGCCATGCGGCGGCCTCTTCCCAAAATCTTATGGGAGTTATTAATCGCAGCTGAGTCTCTAATTACAGGGATGATGGTCAACCTAAAGTAGCGAACCAATCGTATCATTGCCTCTACACAACGCTAGCGACACCTGTGGAGCAAATTTTGCTAGCACCACCCACAGACCCACCTTTTGAAAACAAGTACTTGTACCCAAAATAGGGAAAGTCTTGCATCATTCAACAAGCTCTGCTAGTAGAATGGTTTCGCGGTGGGCACCACAGGCGTGGTACAGGAGCGGATATTCAAGATTTCCCACCCAACGGTTAAAAAAACTCTGGTCCCCTAGGCCTTGCTGCTGACAATAGGGGCCTTCTTTCGAGATAGATGTCCATATCATTGGGACCTCGCAGAGTTTTCTGATCGGGTCTGACTTTCGGGTCAGACTTCAGTTTTGCTGTTTTTTGGGTTACTTTTTTCAAGCGAGGACGACGCGCTCTACATGCTGCGGTTTTATTTGGCGGCCGCTGGTTCCGAAGGCTTCCATGCATGGTGGCCTTTTGCCGTGGATTTTTCGAGCGTTGGAAGTGTAAATCTTCTTTGTTGTTGTTGATATTCGCTTGGAAAACACGATGCCCCGCTTTTATAT
Source organism: Calycina herbarum (assembly GCA_001414485.1). Taxonomy (NCBI): domain Eukaryota; kingdom Fungi; phylum Ascomycota; class Leotiomycetes; order Helotiales; family Pezizellaceae; genus Calycina; species Calycina herbarum. The sequence continues at coordinate 71,847 of LLEY01000144.1, read as the reverse complement.
CCGTTGCCTTCTCAGACTCGATATCTTGGATAAATTCTCAGCATCTACTCATAAGCACGCCATTACCTCAAGAGTAAAGCGCTCCCTTTTCCAGTATATAGTTGTGTGTGTTTATGAATAATGTTTTTCGAGTTTGTTGGAAGCTTGAAGACCTCGGTATTTATTATTTGTTATGGGTGTAAAGTAGTGCAGATCACCAGATCACCAGTTAGAGTTAAAATCTTCAATTTAGTTATAGTACAATTACAGTGGTCCTTTTTTAAAACAGCCTGAGTACACCGTATCCTTCATCCCATCAGTCAAAGCCCTCCGAAAAGTTGTAGTCCATGTCCTGCTCGGGTCCGCCTCGTTCTCCGCGATTTATTTCACAAATTTTACAGGTCCCAATTATGCTTCTCTATTTCTTGAGCACGCGGATAACGCCGCAATGTTTGCATTTCCAAAGATATCGCCTTTTACCTAAGTCAGGTGGTGCTAATTCTCCCTGACAGACTTTGCACGTGTAGGAGGGAGGGTTGAGAGCGATCTTGTTGATCTGAAATGGATATTGATGTCCGCGCTTGCAGCTCCAAAAAACGGTCTGGATAGATTCATCAACACCGGAATCTGCCTCCGTCACAAAATCGGAATTTTCCGGCTTAGAATCTGATTTTCCCATATTGCTCGGCTTGGACGAATGGTTGAGAGTTTTGTTTTGTAGTGAGAGGTGAGGGTTGTAGATTAAGAGCTTCGTTGTGTAGTTGGAAGGTTTCCTCCATAGGTTGTGAGTTATGCTTCGTATGTTGAGAATTTCCTTTTGCGGATTGGAAGCTAATTTTGTTGTGCGAGAAAGACTTGTTTGAAGTTTGAAGCTTGCAAGACTTTGAGGCTGGATGTTTGAGGAAGGAATCTCCTCCAGGTGTAGTGGTATTTATATGCTCTCTTTATTCTATGCCTCAGTGATTGTTGTAGAACTTGTACGTCACCGTAGCCATGAGAACCATTTCTTATGAATGGAAGTCTATTTGCATCTTTTAGTGAGTGTGAGTGGGCTTTGTACTGAAAATCTTGATGTTTGCGAGACTGCTTGAATAACACTCAACTAAGTACCTGATTTCTTCAAAATTGTTGTGTCTAGGAAGGTTCCAGGGTAGTGACGCAGCATTCAGTATATTTACGCCTGTGGATACTTTTCCAAGCTCTCATTTTCTGTTGTTTCCCACTTCACTATACGACCTCAGCTCTAGCACTCGAGGGCCTTATCCTACTTTCTTAGTTTGAGTAGCTCTTTTCATAAAAATTAGCCTTAATGTTCTATGCAGGGAAGAATCGTTTGAGATTTCAAGTATGTATAATAGGATGATAACCTGTGCCTCTTGGTGAATGATCTGGAGGTGGGGTACTCGTGAAACTCGCTTATTGTGAATGGGATTTATTCTGAGAATCTGGCATTTGGTTTTGGTTTTGAAACACTGCTAAGTTTATTTATGCAATAAAGGCAACTAATAATCCTCATGATTTGGCTGACTCGCTGGGATCGAGTTAGGCCCCCAGTTTAACTGCCAAAAGGTTCCTTTAATACCATTACGACGACATTCTGGTTGGTAACAATCTCCTTCTAGATACACCTCAACTCCATCACCATTCAATACATTTATGTAATAACATTTAGAGCAATACCAGACTCTGAACCCCATCGCGCAATCAGGCGGTGACATAAATGCATCGCACGACTTGCAATTTGGGGTGAAGCCAGTCTCAAAAACACGGCGATCGTGTTTGTATTTGCAAGGGTGTTTACACTTATCTACGCATCGGTGCATGCAATTGTTGGGGCATTTCCATTCCTTGCTTTGGAATTTGTACCCTGTGTTCAAGAAGTGATCTTCGTTTGGGACCACCGGGCCTTTCGGGCGAGAAGGAACGCATCCCATGATTTTTCGAGTTCGGAGGGTTCCTGATGTAAAATAATAGCGAGGTTCGACTATGTAGGAATTATTTGGTTTTGAAGAAGGGAAAGACTTGTTCGTAGATGGGGGTTTTTCTTAGGTGGGGGATACCTTCCAGATATTTATAGACTTCCTTTGACCAACACTTCTCTGAATAACCTACCTATCACTATTTATAGAAACAACATTGAGACTATTACGTTGTGAATGGAAAGCCACTGGGTTTTCATGGTATAGATAGGCTTTGTTCTGAAATCTCGATTTTGGGGATTTACTATTTAAAGAGGAATTACAAGCCTGGTGACAATTAAGTACATAAACTCCACTCAAGTATATTTGCCATTATCCCGAGGAGCTTTATGCTCCTGAAACGTCTTTTTACCACAACATCCCATGCAATCTCGTTGTTTGCGAACAAGGCAGCCACTTTTAAAGCGAAAAGTATGCCGGCGTAACCACAGCGTGAGCATACCCAAAATTGTTTCGACCTAGTCCAAAATGGCGGTCTCATAATAGCGTTACACTCCTCAGTTCCGACTTTGTTGCCGCGGCATCTAGGGGCAGGACCAACTTCAAATTGTAGCCAAATATGTCGACGCTCACGTTTGGGACAGGTCCAGCATTGGCCTTTAATATGAAAGTCTTCGTACATAGGCGAACTCGCAGTTATAAAATCATGAGGTTTTGGGGTTGAGTAAAAGCATCCCATGTTTTGGTGTTCGAATGATTCTTTTTGTAAAACAATAGCTGAGGTTTGCTCAAGGGAAGAATTATTTGAAATTTGAAGCTGGCAGATGTTGGTTAGTTTTTGAAGAAGGAAGCAAGTCAAGATTTCCCGGGATACCTGGCATTTTATAGTTCCTTCTTGTCCGATTCTTGTGGGAATAATTTATAACCACTCATTGAAACAGTCACAAGAATCATTTGTGTGATTGGACTTCTTGGCGATCCAATTTATTCCATATTCATCACTAGATTTCTTTGTGTCAATTACGCACTAGGGTGTTACCTCGAAGTCTTTATACGGAATGCGGGGAGAAAGAAGTTGGAAGTTCTTGGTATGCTGAGGTGGTTGGTTCTTCAAACTGTGCCACCAACCACCTCCCCTCGTCACCTCGTAAAATCCAACAACCAACAGCTTAAGTCTTAAAACGCACACATAATTTGTTGCAACAAAGAAAGTAGGAAAATCAACACGTTAAAAAGCTCCCAATGATAGTTCTTCCCCGCTATCTCTCTAAGCGAGACCCAGTTTTTATCAACCGTTAGACTACTCATCAGACATCAGTCACCTACGCAAGACAGCATTTCAACTATGCATCGTATGTGTTGTCACAAAATATTAGAAGCTTGAGAATGGTCACCAGGGCTTTCAATTTTGAGACTCGGCTATCGGTAAAACGTATCGACCACTACTAGCTGGGAAAGAGTCTGGATTCGCCAGGTCGAAAAGACGACCGTGAGATGTGTCCGGAGACCAGAGAATGACCCCGCATACTCAAAAATCCAGTAGTAATTTCAGGTTCCATCCAGAAAATTGATTTCTTCTGGCATCCATCACAAACCAAGGGTCCTTTAAGCGGGCTCTCAAGTCGTTTCACGGCGACAGTGTATAGACAGTTTTCGTGCGTGCAGCACCAGAACCTTCCTCTAGGACTTCTCGGTTCCATATGCTTGGCACATTTGGTACATTTCGGGGGGAAACCATTTTTAAAAGGTATTTGCGTAGGAGGATCGGGTTCGTGTGTCGTTGTTTCAAGGTCACTGTCCGGTTATCGCTTTTTGTGACAATCGACATATCGCCAGAATGAGTCCGTGGGGAAGTTTCCATCTCCATTGACATAGAATTTTCCCTTTCCCTTTCCCTCCTCGATATCGGATGGGGGCTTGTTCTTGCCCATGAGATGTTCCGCGTCTTCGTCCTTGGAACAGTTGGCGGGGTTTGTAGACTTGATTTTTTGAAAGAGTTTTGACATTGTATTGTAGATGGTAGAATGTTGATTGGTTGGTTGGTTCAAAGCAAGGGTTACTGTGGCACCAGAACTCAAGACTCGAGGTATTTGCCCCTCTTTTTATAGAGATCGTTTAAGCTAGGGCATAATCACAACATCTACTGCCATGAATGCTGATGAAGTTGGTTCTTAATATGATATCAACTCCCAATGCATTCAAATAATTCCAGAGTTTCGTGAGATTATTCTAGCTCTAGCATTGGTATCACATTTACGAGGTTTTGGGTCTTCAAGTCCCATTCAGGACTTCCAAACTCACCGACCAACAACCAACCACCAACCAACATAACACAACATTCAATGCCTAACAGCTTAAACCTTTGTTATAACCTAAAACACCTGCACAAATATTTCTCAGCTTTCCTGTATGAACCTGATTTACGTTAGATCTGGCTTTCATTTTATTGACCATAAAACGGATATGCAGACAATTCCATTCACAATAGCTCTTCTCCGTGATTGTCAAGCAAGAAGTATTATTCACAAAAACACAGCTGAACGGGAAAACCTATAAATACTGAAAGCTCTCAGAGTTCCTTCCCTCAAAACTACAAATTCTCTTCTTGCTAGCTCCAAGGTTTCAACAAATCGAGAACGCAAACAACTCCGAGTTCAAGACATGGCTCTATCAATATGGTGATTAAAGATCTCCTTTCAGAAGGAAAGCAAACAGAACAACCGAGTACCGATATTCCGAAGCACCTCCAGAAATACACCGCTAAAGAAATTAAAGCCGCTACAGAACCCTTCTTAGAGATAGGCAGTACTTTCCCAAACGCTTACTGGGTTTGTTCTGGGGAAATCGACGGGCATAGAGCTCACAAAAAGCAGCAGATTCTATTTACTGTTGGAGAACTGCCTAAATGTCCCTCAGAGGGCTGCGGAGACAAGATGCAGCTATTGGGTCACGGAGTCCCTTTTTGGCATTGTGAAAAAAATCGTGTCAAAACTCAAGGCACGAGTACAACAACTGACGAACGGGGGTGTGGATACTGCAGCGTGGAATCCCCCTTCAACACAGGTAAAGTCAAAGCTAGGAATGTAATATGTTTGGGGTGTGGCAAAAAAAGGTTTAATCCCAAGAATAATCCCAAGAAGTAGTGGAGCATGTATAGTTTTGGCCTTCCAAATATCAGTACCAAATTTCACAAACACCAAGCAATTTTCATCAGTGACACCACGAACTAGTAGCATCTTGAGATTGATCCTAATAATCCACTTTATATATGAAGACTTACTCGATATACCATTTACTCGCTCTTTTTACTCTTCCCATTCCTCTTTTCCTCTTCCTCTTCCTCAAGCTCTCTCTTCCTCTTCTTGATCGCCTCAGCAGGACTATCACAAATCAAATCACTCTTCTCGCTCATCCCACTCCACTTTGACTTTCCATCCGGGATATCCAGTAATCTCTGCTCATAGAACATATGACAACTATAATTCAAATCAGCACCCATCTTGATCATCATTCTCATTCTCATTCTCATTCTCATTCTCCCCCTCACCACCTCTTCGTAGAACTGGAAAAGAAAAGAAAAAGGGAAAAGAACTCACTCAGGTTCAAACTTCTTCCTTTCCTCCTCGCCCTTAAACTCAATCAAGCTCGGAAAAAGCAATATCATATTCCTCCCCTCATCCATAATAGGACTCCTGCAATACGCGCAAGAAACCTTACAAGGTAACTTATGTCTCGTGGTTTTCTCCCCGCTTTCATACCAGCCTAGATCATGATGGCCGTGGGTGAAATTAATATCTTCTTTATGAAAGATGGCTGCCCATTGGAAGGGGGCTCCTGTTCTTCATTAGCACAACCCAAGGAGCGAAAAAAAAACACACACCATGCAACACCTGACAAGTAGTACAATGACAATACTTCGCCCTCAAAGGTTTCTCCCGTCCCAATTCATACTTCACCCTCCCACAATGACATCCTCCCTTATACAACGCCTTGAAATCCTCCTTATCTTTCTCGTGAACCTTGTACGGAGCATTGAATTTCCACTCGTTTTTCTCGCCATCAAGTTTATGTTCCTCGTGACCATCATCGACGGCCTTTTGTTTATCCACTGCGCTGGGTGCCATTTTGAGAAGCGGGAATGTTGATGAGAACGATCGCTGAAGGAGGGGCTGTGATTGCGATTGAAGAAGTGGATTGAGAAGTTTATTAACCGTAGGTGCTCGATGATGCAATGCAAGTAATCTGGTTAAATGCATAGAAATTTCTAGAACTCAGCAAGGAGAGGTGTGGGAGAGGATTTGAATTTGTTTTGTTTTTTTATATTTCAATGCGCTATGAGCAGGAGGCTAAATCCACTCGTCACTACCTGAGGAACAGACCGCCTATCCCTTTCCTGTTCCTGGTTTAATAGGCCTAACATGTGTCAAACACTAGGTGGCTGTGGTACTCCGATCGCCTGCCATACAAAATAGTGACGATGACACTTCCTTGTGGCGTTTGAAAATACCTGTGATCGGTCGGGTCCCATCGCCCGACCCGATCACCATCTGAGACTAGCCTTGTTGGGACGGTACCTAGCATCGGTTCGAGACTATCTTAGTGGCTGACCCCGCCATATCCCGCCACATACCACGCTATTGTGTTCTCGGTCCAAATCCAATGGCGTTTGGGCAATTCGTTGTCCAAATCGAAGTGTCCTCATGAGCAACTGAAAAGTCAAAGGTATCCGGGCTCAATGTTGGCCCTGTTCAATATTCTCATTCATTCGCAATATTCTCACCGATTCTTCTGGGTATGAAGAATCAACTTCTTGCTCCCTGCAGGATCGAAGCCAAGTATGGTGGTGAGATAATGGAGCCTATCTACCTGTTAGGATCGGGAACATCAACTAAGGGACGAAATCACTTACTTTGCTTCATATGCGTGCTCATCCTTCATGTCTGTCCATTGGTTCTGACACTCATCCCATCTTATGATACGTTTCTTGGGTGATATTTTCTTGACGACCATGTCGAACTGTCCCGTCACAGGTCTATGATCGGAAACTCGAACTTCGTGTCGTTGATAATCGATTTGTTGAATTCGGTCCCGACCACGACAGAGAATACGATCACACCAAGCAGGGGATCTCTTCTTTTCACTCGTATCATAATTATCTGTCCCAACATCGTATTTGTAGGTTGGTGCGAAAGTAATTGGCATCTCGCTGAATGCTCGCAGTTTGAACCAGGGATTCTTCCTTTTGGATGCAAGCAACTGGTCTCTTTCCAACAGTTTGGTGAGATTATTTGCTTTGATCGCGCCGATTACCGTGTCTCTGCCCATTGTGTCGATGCGATAGTTCAGATCTCCATTCAGGATACAGATTTCGTGGTCCATGATCATTGATCCATCGCCACCTCCAATATAACTATCTTGTCGAGCACTGCGATCTCGTTCAATTGGGAGAATGACACTTTCAAGGATTGCCGTAATGTCGTTATTGCGGTCTTTCGTTTGGGTTTGACCAGCAGCAAGATGACAATTGATGAAGCAAAGAGATGAATCATCTAGAAGCAATCGAACAACCAAAGCTCCCTAGACACTGTAAGCTGATGGACTTTTAGCTCTCAAATTATGGCTTACCTTGTTCCCATGTAAGCCTCCCATTCCACGTTTGACTTCAGCACCGGATACACTGCGGATTCTATCTCTGAGGTGTGCCTTGACGAATATGCAAGTAAATAGTCCCACAAGAGTCGCGGTATGTATGAGATGGTATAAATCGCTTCTTGGCATGTAATCATCCAAGCACCGGGTGAGGAAATCACGCCAGTCACGATATTGGTGGCTCATCTTTTCCTGATCTGAGTGAGGATCCTTCTTCTTTGATTTAAAAAAGCTTTCTGGTTGAGTGTCAGTAAGTGAGCTATTTATAGGAAGTTTTGAGGGAAAACATACTGGCTGTTCTTGTCTTATCTTCAAGATCAACAAGTTCTTGAAATCCAAAGATTAAAATATCAGGGGAGTCACTGCTTTGAAGCAGATCGCGAAAAAATGTCGAATCCTGATCTGAGTGTTGTAAGTTAAATGGCGTGGATGCACCGGCATTCCACGTCATGACCAAAGCCTTGATTTGGTTAAACTCGCAAAATGTTTCTTCGTGGGCTTGCATTTGTGTTTCTGCGGCTTGTAAGCTATGCGCTTAAAATGGGGATTGTACGACTTACCAAGCCAGTCATCTTGTAACATGCCGTCCCAGATGCGTATCGCGTTGTCCGAGCCTAGGGAAATAACTTGAGCACGATCCAATGACCAAAAACTACTCTTGTCCGCAACTAATTTTATCACGGGATCATTATGGGCTTTCCAATCCTTCTTTACTGCCCACGGTGATTGGGTAGTGTCATATACGTAGACCATTCCAGTACTGAAGCCAGCCCATAGCATGCCACCTTCACCAGCAAGACTTGTAATTTTATATACGCTGATATTCACAATCCCCAAACACGTATAGTCTTTGGACGAATAAATGGTGACCTTGCCATCGGCATGACCGAAATAGACTTTGCCAGGTTGTGAGATTATGGAAGTCCCAGATGTCACTTCTCCAACATTTGGTTGGTTGAGGGGACGAGCAAGAACTTGAAATTGGGCGGTGCCATCCAAAGTTGGTACAAATATTCGTATATCTTTCCCAACGGCATGCCATAACTCATCGCCAACAACCATTGAGAACGTATGCCCTTTGGGAACTCTAAAGCTTTGATATGGATTGACAAGACTTGGACTTCCCGAGCTATCTGGTGCCCACAGGTGAAGGGTACCGCCATCATCGAGGGTCCACATTTCATTTCGATGTCGATACATGCGTATTATCTCGCGGCGAGTGTGCGCATTTGCTTTACTTGTCACGATACTTTGAGACATGACATCTACCTCGAGGATTTCTCCGATGTTGTTACCTAGCCAGATACGAGATCCTTCGTCTTTCACATCTGCGGTAGGTTTGAATGCCACGGACACTACTTTGATCCCTTCAGTATGAGCTAAACTCATAATGATCTCCCCATCATGCACGCTCCATACACGAGTGAGAGTACCAGAGGTGCACACAAATTCTCCACAGACATCGATAATTCTTGTGTCGTATCTGGTTGATATTTCTTGGGCACCAGTTTTAAAGTTGGGGGGTCTTCGATTCGAATGGGAAGCATCTGGATAGTCGGCAACACTTTGGACACTTTGAGTGATAGTATGAGAAACATTAGACGTTGGAGCAATGTCAAGTGATTGCCGTGGTTCAAATCGAGTCACAGGCGGAGTTCGAAATTCAGCAGGTGTTCTGTCAGACGTCCGATCGACCGTCATAGATCGTCCATGAGATCGTGGAGGAGTCTGTAATTGAGAGGTCGGAGTTGAAACAACTCTCTTTGGGGGCGTTGCGAACTCTTTAGTATATTCTACGGCTGCTGCAGTATTTACGACTGGGCGGGTTGAACGGTCGATTGGCGGAGGTCGCGGAGGTGGAGGCATCATTGAATTTGGAGGAATGCCCCGAGGGCTTGATACCGCAGGAGCAGCGAAAGGCCGGGATGGCAATGCTGGCCGTTGATCCCCAGTCACTTGGGGGGAGATGAGCCCTCTGCCTATCCCATTCTCTTCTTGCTCTTTTCTTCTAGTAATCGTTGTATGGTGGACAGGAGGAGGATCAAATGTTCTCTGCGTTGCTTTGATCAATGATCCCGACTCAGGAGCATTCCTGGGTCGTGAACGGGGCGAAACAGGCCTTGGTGGGTCCTCAGCACTGCTATTATTACGCGGAGGGGTTCCAAATGGTGAAGCATGTTCGTCTGGGAATGGAGATAAAATAGCGGTTGTAGCTTCTGACCTGGCTCCAAGTGAAATGGGTTTACTTGAAATCTTGGGCTTCTCAGATCTGTTGACAGGTGGTGGAAGAGGCTTATACGTAGATTCCCGTCGCATTATTTCACCAGACCTTCGAGGTGGTGGTGGAGATGGAGGTTGCGACGGAGTGAGTGAAGGAGATCTCCTGGGTTCTAGTAGAGGTGTATGTGGTCTACTTGGAATTCGAAAATGTCTTGGGGAAGAGGTCCCAGAGGTAGCGGATATGGGAGTGTTGTCCGTGGAAAGATAGGCGGGCGCGCCCGAAATGGTTAAATTCGAAGGTTTTACTTTCGGGGGCGATTGTGGAGGTTGGATAGTAACCGCAGGCGGAGGAGCTGGTGCTTTTAATCGAGGGCTTCGTGTAGGTGACGGCGAAGGATTTGCAGAACTGATTCGAAATGGTCTGAGTGATGCATCTCCAAATTCCTTTTCCCGCCCCCGACTGCCTGGTTGTATATCTACATTAACCTTCAAGCCATCTTGCCTGCCCGTATGATTCCTCGCGATCTCCCCCGTTCCGTTGCCTAGGTTGTTTGGTTTTGGTGCTACGACGGGTGGTGTGGAATTGGTATTCGCAGCTTTCGCATTAGCCATTTGTTCGAAATGCGAGCGCAGTGAGGACACAGGTTTCTATAAATATATTGTTAGAAGAGGGTTTGTTTATAAAGATAAATAAGACCATCCACATACTATGGATGAGCCATCAAGGCTCTCCGGGGGAGTTTCGTCCATGGCGAGCAACTTGGCTGACCGAATATCAGATTGAGGGAATTCCTGCCCATCGGGAATGTGATTATTGATTCATGAAAAGTCGAATCTATGGCGGAAAAGAGTGACGATGTATTAACTATGTAGTAGTAGTACTTGAAGTGACGTGGAATTCGTCGTGTAGTGGGCACATGAGGGGGCGGAGCGAGGCTCAAGGTTGTAGAGGGGTGAGAATGAGATTGTGCCAGATATTGGGGATGAAGGTGTTGCTTCTTCGACGCGGAGCCGCAGCTCTCTCTTTGCAGGATGTGCCAGTCTTGGGGAGTAGTTGATATTGCTGCCCAATCATCGTTTGGGGGGATTGTTTATTGTTGATTCTCTACCTCAACCTTGAACGCAAGTCTGTTATTCCTGGGGGTTGTGAATGTTGTTGATGTCGCACCGCACATTAACCCAAGGGTTAGGTATTTTTGGCGGGCCGAGCAAAACGGCAGGGATCAGCCCAATGCCGGACACGACCCGAGCGGACGAGTACCTACCTTAGATCTCAATGTAAAGCTTGAATTTCTTCTCCCAAACAAAACACCTCCCTCAAACTATTTCTACACCAAACACCGATTATACCGACGCGGTCGTCGCTCGATTACTCAAGATGAATACGGTTAGAAACTTCCTCTCCTGTCTAATGCTCTCAAGCTAACAATCTACAAGGTCAAATCATTCTGGTACAGCTCAATCCATCCCCGCAGATGATTTGCTTCATGCTAACCGCATATTCACAGGGCTGGCTGGGGATCACTATGTCTTGGTAGGTGTTGACAACTACGCTTTACGAAAGCACATCAATTGATGATCAATAGCTGGTGGCGGGGCATACTACTTTGCGAAGAAATCGATCAACGAAGACCGTATACAACGATTCGAAGCCGAGCGACGAAAGAAGCAAATCCAAGATGATCTCGAATACTCGAGCAGAATAGCAAGTCAAGCAAAGGTGTCGGCGAATGGGAGTGGAGGCCCACCAAGGGCAGATAGTACTGGGTCACCAAGTCAGGAAGCAAGTCACGATCCAGCTCCAATAGGACATGCGCCAGACAGCGAGAAACAAAGAATACTGGAAAAGAGCAAATACGAGGCCGCGGAACCCTTCAGAGCGAGAAAGGGAGACAGGTTCAGTTGAGGCGAATTGAGGGTTTGGCACTCCTCTCCGGGAGTGTCCACTGTGGAAAAATAAAATGGCCTGATTTCGCGGCCAAGCTCGGGGTGGGACAACGAAAAACTTCTCAACTCAAGGCGTTCTCGGTGGAGTTGGCAATTGCTGGAATTTTTTCTTGATGCCATTTCTTGTCAATGCATTACTTGTACCATTTGGATATCGATCAAATCGTGAGGTGGAGTTTGGATGACTATGGACTGGCGCGACAACCGGGGTAAATGCTGTATTTAGAGGTTTCCCAAAACAATAATTTGCATACTCTGTACAAAGTTCTCTTCCAAGGTTTCTTTTCTTTCTCAGTGGCTCTTTCTCCGCTCAACTTCTGATCAAAGACTATACAATTCATCACTAAAGTATCCTTACCTCGTGTATGTGCCTCTTCTGTCACTCCTTACTTTCCAGCCTCGTGATAGACATTACAAGCGGCAGTAAATAAATCACCCGTCGTTCTCATTTTTTAATAGATACAGTTTGAACTTTGGAGCTCTAAAAACTTGGGGTAATAGCACGATTGTTCCAAGTGTTTAACATAATTAATTTGATTTACCCTAGAAAGTTAGAACAAGAGGCAGGCATAAACCTGAGGTATAAACCCGAAGTATTTACTGCCACTTTTATTGTCAATCCAGCCAGCTCAATCGTAGGATTGTTTCAATAGGACCCTCTCATTATAGATACACGTACAACGTGAATCATGGGTGACGTCATCCATACAAGGTCCAGTGGTGTTGTTGTTGCGCCACAGCGCATAACAGATCACTCCAGCTCCTTTGGAACTTCTCTTTTCTCTCCATCTCGCAAACATATTCTCTAGAGAAGTCAAATACCAATTTTCACGGAATCACCTCAAACAATCACCAAATACCCAACTCTCCAATATCCGATATCCCAAATGGGTGCCGTCTCCGCAATCCTCCTAATCCTCATCACCATCCTAGGTACGCCATAATAGCCCCCCTCCCTCAACCCCAAATACTAACATCCCCAGTCCCACCCCTCGGTGTCTTCGCAGTTGCAGGCTGTGGTCCAGATCTCCTCATCAACATCCTCCTCACAATGCTAGGGTAAGCTCCGTTCCCCTCCCGGTGTTTATCCTCCTCAATGCTGACGAAACACAGATATATACCTGGGCATATCCATGCTTTTTACGTCGAATACATATACTACGATCGCAGAGAACAAGCTCGCGAGGGACGATTCCAGGCCCAGAGAGCGCCGGGTGTTTATAGTGATCGTATTCAGAGCGGGGGACAGGGATATGGGACTATTGTTCAACCTGCTGGACAGACAGCTTAAGGGACCATGGGATAAGAGGAAGCATGAGGAGTTGAATGAAGGGAGGATTTATGGGATGGAGTAATGGGTGGGATTTTAGACCTCTGATGGATGGGTTGGTACTTGGAGTTTGATTTGTAGCTTGTTTGGGTCTCTATTTGTCAATGGGGGCGGGTTTTTCATAATGAACTGAGCCATGGTTTGAGATTTACCCAAATCAGAATGCGAATTAAGAATCTCTTTTCTCCTCAAATGATCTACGGAGGACCCAAGCCTTAACTGAGAGATCAATGATTCCCATCGGAACATTTCCAAAACTGCTGCCCTGTATCTTGGCTCACCCACTACCCTGGGACACAGCCGCGAGAACGCGGGGCAGTCACCAACACCACGGGAAGATCGTACCAAACATCACCATCACCAATTTGTATATGGAGAAAACGAGAACGAGAATCAGAGGAAGTTCCAATCCTTTTGCAAATCCCGAGTGGGATAGGTAAAAAGTGGGTTGCGAAGCTCGAGTATCAGCCATGTTTCAAGAGGAGCTCTCTCGCGTTTTGACTACAAATACTCACGATTGCTCTTTGCGGATTCGTGTTTTCTAGCTCTGTTGATTTTATATTCATTTCTGTATTTCTATCCTTCATTTACCATTTATCAATATACATTTTCCCGCTGTGCGGCAATTCATTCAACTTCAAAACAGAAATCAAGCAAAATGGCGGCCCTTACTTTGTACGACTTCCTGTCCCTAAGTTCATCATTTACAAAGCTGATCACTTCAACTCCAGACCCCCAGGCTTCCTAGTCTCCTTCCTCAAATCCCAACTCTTCACAAAGCTCCCCGTCCCAACCCACGACTTTACAAACCAAGTAATCCTCATAACCGGGGCAAACGTAGGCCTCGGTCTCGAAGCAGCGCGCCACTTCGTCCGTCTCAACGCCGCGCGAGTAATCCTAGGTTGTCGAAGCATATCAAAGGGCGAAGCGGCTCTTACAGATATCGAACATACCACCGGTAGAAAAGGAGTGTTGGAAGTATGGGAGGTGGATTTGAGTTCTTTCAAAAGTGTCAAGGTTTTCTGTGAGAGAGCTGGGAGGGAGGAGAGAATCGATGTTGTGATTGAGAATGCGGGGGTTGCTATTCCAAAGTGGGAGTTGGTTGAGGGGACGGAGAGGACGATTGCTGTTAATGTTTTGTCTACGTTTTTGATGGCGCTTTTGATGGTTCCTATATTACGGAAATCAGCTGCAAAACATGGAGGGACACCACCGAGATTGGTAATTGTAGCAAGCGAAGCTCACGAACAGGTAAGTTTTTTCTCTAATTTCAATTTCTTGGAAGTTTTGGATTGCTAATTTGGCATGGAAAAAAGGCAGCATTCAAAGAACAAAACTCTCCCCCAGGAGAAATCTTCAAAACCCTCGCCTCAAACACCCCCTCTCTCCAACCCGACCGCTACAACACCTCCAAACTCCTCGATGTCCTCATAGTCCGGGCTCTCGCCCCCTTAATCCACAATCCAACCTCCTCCACCTCCTCCCCCTCAAACCCATTCCCGCACCCAGAAATAATTATCAACACCCTCACCCCCGGACTCTGTAAATCCGCCCTCATGCGCCACGCCGTTTTCCCTCTCAATATCGTCGCTTCGATAGGAAAAATTATATTAGCGAGGAAAACGGAGGTGGGGAGTCGGACTTTGGTTGCTGCTGCTGCGGCGGGGAGTGAGAGTCATGGGTGTTATATGGTGGATTGTGAGGTTAGGGAACCGAGTGCTTGGGTTAGGAGTGAGAAGGGGGTGAGGACGCAGGAGAGGGTTTGGGAGGAGTTGAGGGAGATTTTGGAGGGGGTTAGTGAGGGGTGTACGAAGTGTTTGGATGAGTAGAATGGCGAGGAAGAGATACTGGGGTGGGGTAATGATTGGATTCGTGAGTTATGATTTGTAGATAGGGAATTTGGCTTGTGTATTTGATGGGATATACATAAATGGTGTTCTGGCTTCAATCTATTTAATTGCTCTCCCCCCTGGAGTCGGAAAGGAAAGGAGAATGCAAACAGCTTTCCCAAGTCGGACAAACGATAAGCTACAAAAACTGTATTTTGGCCCCCAATATAGTAGGTTGAGTAAGCTAACAATAATTTGTAGCTTACTCGTGATGCTGCGGGTAAGCCACGAGTAAGCTTACTTGATGAAGAATGGCTTACTTGTACTCGGAAACACTTAGCCAATAAGAGGGTGAGAATATCAGCCTCGTATTTCTGACCACGTCTCAAGCAAGTTTCTGTCACTTGCAGTTTGCCAGAACATGTTTTCAATATCTTTCATTTTGATTTTGATTTGGACGACACGAAGCTTTCCGCTCCTTTTTATCGAGAGACTAATACAAAGACTGAGTTCTCTCTCAGCAGCTTTGCAGTGCAGATCTTTCTCTGCGTGTCATCGCCAAACTTATCTTAAATCGAGCCATTTACAATATTCAACACATCAGAGGCAGCATATTCAACATCCGATCCCCTCCATTCCACTCTACACACCCTCCACTTCCTCACTCTCCTGGCCCTCCATTAACTTCTCGTACTACTCATTCCCTTCCTTCAAAATTCCATCCCATTTCCCCCCATCCATCCCCCACCAACCAACGCACCAGCTGCTTCAATCTCCCCCTCATACCCCTCCATCTTACTGACCGGCTCAACAAAAACTCCCTTCTCATCCCTCTCCAAGAATGGACATCGTCTCGTATCACTCTCCTGCTTCTCCTTCTCGGCCTTCTCAATCGTATCCCCTTGCGGAGCCCCGATCCTCTCAAGAGGCATATGCTTCTCATACCTCCAATCACGACCAACGTTTCTAACAGGAAATACGGGTTCGTAATCGCGCGTTGCAGGATTGAAGAGGATGAAGATTTGTCGGCTATTGTGGGAACCTCTTGGGACTACTGTGAGGGTTGGTCGTGGTGGTTTTGCGGAAGAGGGCTTGCTTGAAACGGGTGGAGAGTAGGGGATGTTGATTATGGTGAAGAGTTCGATATCGAATGTGTCGGCGACGACTTGCCACATCTCGGGTGTGACATCGTACTCGCCCTCGAGCTGGGTTTGCATACTCGCGTCACCGATTGAAAGGCCATAATCATGCATTACCTTATAGCCCTCTCGTCGTGGATGCCCTGGACTTGACACAACGGAGTTCCAATACTTCAAAGTTGCAGCTTTGACAAATACCCAGTATTTTACATCCCCGCGAAGTCCGTAAGCGAGGGCTGTCCAGAATGAAGCGTGAGTTTGCATGGGCATCCGGATGGGCTTGTGGACTCTGAAAGCCATTGTTGGCATGCCTTGCACGCCGGAACCTCTATCGTCACCTAAGTCGTGGAAGGAGGGTGTATGGGGTGGGCCTTCGATTGGTCCTGCGAGACGAGGGGCGGAAGGTGGCGAGATGAGGCCTTGGTTTAGTGTTTGTACCTTGAGAGTTCTATCATATGCGCTTTTAAGTTGTGGGTTGGAGATCGTGGAGTATGCTTGCTTGATATCTGAAATTTTCGTTAGTATTACACTTATCAAAGTCCAAAAATAATTCACTTACATTTCACGCCCAGAACAACCCTACCACCTCCTGCCATCTCCTCTTGCAAGCACTGAACCAACTTATCATAGTTCCCTCTATGCTGCTCCCAGCTCCGATAGATAGGCAATCGCAAAATGTCATACACAGATACCCCCTCAAGAGCCTTCGCTTGAAATATCTCCTCAATCATTTCCAAAGCTTTATCGTCGGGAATCCTAGCAGGTGTACCCCAAGCACGTCGTTGAACGCCTGGCGTGATTATGTTGATAATCTGCTGTGCAGTTGGTTTGGAAATACCCTTTGGAAAGGGCTTGTCGCGAATTCTGGTACCCAAACCACCCGGGAGGTGAGTTGGTGGCAGTGCCTTTCTGCGGTAAGGTTTGAAGGATGAGAACCGGGAAGATGGCACTTGTGAGACCGATATTTGGGAAGACGAATCCTGTAAAGACGAATCTTGTGAAGACGAAGCTTGTGAAGATACGTCTTGTTCTTCCTGCTTAGGTTGTGGTGCTGGAGGAGTTGGTAATCTTGGTGCTATTGCGTTCTCTTGGACTGGTTTCGCCACAGGAATTGGATTCCTCGGAATAGGCGCGTAAGGACTCTTGTACACTCGGGGCGCTTTTAGTATCACCAGCACCGAGAGAGACTCCGCTTGAGTACCTGCTTCCTTTTCTGAAGTCTGCCTTTGTGAAGCCGCTGGTGTGGGATGGGCAGGCTGAGTTGGTCTACTCTTTGGCGATGGAGGTGGTGTATTCCCGGTCACAGGTGTGGGTTGAATTCTCCTAAATGGCTTTTTGTTTTTGTAAACAACTGGAACTAGTGGTGCGGCTACTGGAACTTCTGCAACCTTCGAATTCGAGTTCTTAGACTTGTGGGCTTCAGAAAGCTTTTGCTTTGGTGTCGCATCTTCGTTCGTTGAGACTAGCGTCCCGTTGAAAGATTGATTTGGGGTGATTGGTAGCCCTGGCGCGGCAACGGATGGTCGAGGAATGTTGTCGGATTTTCCTTTGACTTTTCTGGCACCTGTTGCTGCTTTTTTTGGCCTGGGCTTCTGTTGGGGGAAGGAAAGTGGTGCATCTTCTTGTGCGGGAGTCGCTTCAGCAGGTGGAGCTTCAGGATTACCATTTTTCGATTTCGCTCTCGAAGTTCTCGGTGCTGGTCTCTTCACACTTGGTTTCTTTGGCGTAGTTGAAACTGGTGTATTCGATGGCCCTTCTTGAGTAGGACTAACCGTAGAAGGTGATTCTGCGTCGCTGGATGGTATAATCTTGACATCTCGTCTAGTTCTAGGCTTTGATTTCTGAACGTTTGTTGCCCCCTTTCCAGCACCCGCTCTTGGTATTGATTCCATGGGTCGCCCTCTGTCTGGTTTCTCTGGAGCTTTCGGGGCATCGAGATTTAACTCAGCCAGCTCGGTCAGGAGCGCAGAAGTCCCCACTCCCTCCTTTAGGGCCTCGGGGCTTGAAGGTGGTGATCCGTTGATCATTCGTGCCTCGCTTTCAACTGCAACCCCGCTTTCCTCTCCATCAGAAGTACCTATAACCGTTGTTGACATTTTCGGGGGATCGGGTGGCCAATTCAATAACATCCCACCAGGTTGACATTTTGGAGCCGCTGGAGTTTTAACCTTCGATCCTTTTGTACCGACTTCCCCGTCCTTCTTCAACCTTCCTTTCTTTGACGGCGGCGAGACATTCGTCGTAGGAGCGTCTTTTCGTTTCGATGTCTTGGATGGTGTTTTCGGCTCGAGATCTTTCTTTTTGGGCGGCATGGTGAATGAGATTTCGAGTTCCTTCTCTTCCTTCTCTTTGAGTTGAGTCGTATGGTATCGTATCGTGCCTTGGGCGTTAGGATTCGTTGCAAGTTGTTTTGTTGAGGTCGCGAAGCGAGATGCCGCTGAGATCGAGAAAAAGAGATCGCGCAATCGATGAGACACTGTACTAGCACAAAGGGCAAGAGCAAACGCTTATACCTCTCTCAGACGCAATAAAACTCGAAGCGTCGATGGTGAAGTCGACGTGGACGCGACTCTCTTTGCGAAGCGAGCTAGCGAACGCACGAAGTTTCGAGGCGGAGCACCTCAAACAGTAAGCTTGCTACCTTACCTCAAACAAGCTATGAAGAACAAAGAGATATGGTTGTGTCGCAGCCAGTGAGCGTTGTGGTGGTTGGATGTGGGTGATGGATTTTGCTTGTTGACAAAGTGGTTGTGTGGAGAAAGTTGGGAAGACGCGAGGCTACGACGTTGAGGAACTTTTCCAGGCAAAGGCTCAGGGTTCTGAGTCATCAGAAAATGCCCAACGATGAGTTGGGGCTTTTGAGAAGCGACAGTTTGAAGTGAAAAGTAAATGGACCAATTAGAAGACAATGCTTCTGAACTACTATCCTTTATTCACTAATTGTACAATTGGCCAATTATGTTACCAATCCAAGTATCAGATACTTAACTTATTAATTTAGATACTGAAAACTGTTTAATAGACTAGAGTATAATAATTAATAATTACAGTAATAGTATATTAAAAGTTAGAAAGATATAAGACTATAAGTTAAAGCACTTTTTCTAGATAGTCTCGGCGTTAAGAAACTTATATACTATTTAATATTAAAGTTAAGAAAGTATAAGAGTTATAGAATTAAAAGTGAATCAGAGCTAGATATTAAAGTATCATATACGAAAAATAATATATCTATTCTAGTCTTTCTACTTCTATCTAACGTCAACCTTAGTAATTACTATATCAAAATAATATCTATCTATACTATATTATATCAAGTAATAAAAGATTTTAACGTCTACGATTCTAATATTAGTAGTTGTTTCTAGAGAGTAAGAGAATAAAGAGATAGAGAAATAGAGAAGATATAAATATAAATCAATTAGAGAAGAATATAAGAGTGGAAGAGTAGAAGAGTAGAAGAAAAGATAGAAGAGAAAAATTATATAGAATAAAATAGAAGAATATATAATAAGTATATATATAATTTAATAAACCTATTACTTAGATAGTATATTAATTTAACTTTTAAGGTTATTTTAATACTCTTTTAAGAGATTATTTTCTACTATATAAGTATTTTCTTTTACTACGAGCTTTTAGAATTTCTATGTATTATTTAAAAGTATTTAAAGTTATAAATTCTCTACTAGTATAGTGTTTATAGTATTTTATATAAATGACGGCAGAATAAAAAACGACAGCAAATAACACCCCTCTCATTGTATTTCAATACATCCCACTCCGGGTGCTGACACCTTCCCATCACTGAAGTATTATTACCTTCAAGAGACAGACCCCCTCCCCCAACTACTTCCAAGCCTGTAAAATTTCTCCTACAGCACAGGGTTCCGGAACCACGATCTCTCCATGTCTTGCATCCCTTGCTCTCCCCACAGCGTGGAAGCCCGAAGGCGAACTCTTATACTCAAAGCTCTACTAAGGCATGGGAACTATATCCGAGTTCGCATTGAATATGCCTCTGAACCAGAATGATAGCGTTCAAAGAAGTACAAAGTATATTCCGCTCTCCACCTCACCTCACCCAAAATGAAGAATATCCTCAAAACCTGATATCAGGGCTAGTATACAAAAAACGAAAAGGTTAAAAGAAAACTACTAATACTCAAATTCATCGTATCCACAAATGCAGAGACAAGAATCTAAGAAAGATGGCGGGGTGGTTTTTTCAAAATACTCAATCATTTCATTCCCCGCGGCCTAGAGACCCCTGTTGGAACACCCACCTCTCATTAAACAGACAGTTCAATCCAAGCTCGACAATGAAAGAAGAAGAAAGCCCTGAGTATCATTACGCAAAAATACGTCACCACAATAAACATAAAGGGGACTAAGGGGGAGAAAGAATTACAGCCTTGGAAAACTTCTCATCCAGCCAGCATAACATTCATCTCACCGCACACTGGTGCAAATTATGCACATGGTAAACCAGGCTGGCTTGCCCACGACACTCGACTATTACGACGCGGATGTTTGGAAACATCATCACACCCGTCGATTACCGGACGTCTCTCTCTCAAAATGATGCCAAACATCTACCACAAACCTCAGAAACCCCTGCCACAAGAATTAGAAATACTAAACCAAAACGACAGCAGAGTAAAAAATGACAGCAAACATAACTCACTACCCTAATGCACATCAACCCCTCTACTCCATGTACCATCATGCTCAATTTTTTTATTAAAAAAATCAACCCAAAGGGATAGAAGAACCTTAGGCTGGATCTTAGACTGTACAGTGTTTCCTGTGGTGCACAGCATGACACAGTATTCGGGATCGTCAAGTTGTCTGTCGTCCTTAACATACACAGGCGGGGTTTTATACTCTAACCTCCCAGGGAACCTATAAGTCTCACACTAAAAGTCAACCCAAAAAGATTACACTCAAAACCAGGTCATTTCAAAGAAAAAAGAGAATCCATTTTTTTCCATTAGTAGAAATACACCTATGCATGCATGCTTTTCCCAGTTTGAAATGCAATGTGTGAACCAGTTCTTGAAACCTCCCTATCATACCATAACCATGCCCATGCTATCCCAGCATAATAACCTTATTGTGTGACTGAAGGAAAAGAAAGTAAAGTAATCCTTGATCGATGCAAGATAAACTCGACTCCCGATGAAAAGAAGAGACATTAATCCCTTCCCAACGTCGAGGTACTTCGATAGAGAATCTAAGCACCATCCTCCTCAAGTCTAACAGCACCCTCAGAGCCCAACCCAGTACTCCACCATCCCTCAACAGCAGGAGCCTTGCGATGAGCAAACAACAACCAGAAACCAAAGACAGGCTTGGCCAAAACGTCAAGAACAGCATAAGCAATAATCTCCCCATCAACGCTCCAAACTCTCGCACCATCTCCAATACCCCAAACAATAGGGTACAGAGTCCAAAGCACCAAAGTGAAAGCACCGAGGGAAGTATAAAGTCCCCCAGTCCCCTTATCCTTAGCAGCAACAGCCCGTCTACCTCCAACAACAAGTTGATAAACAACAACCAAATAAGCCAAACAAGCCATCGCATAATATCCCCACTTCTGTCCATCGGTCGCACCGAATGCAGCAAAGAGGCCGAGGAGAACCATGATGAGATCTGCTACGACGGTGACGAGGATACTAGCTCCATCAAGACCAGCGAGGAATGCGAGATCGAGGAGGAGGAGAGGAGTGGTGAGTGCCCAGTCGACGTAGCGGGCCCAGAAGACTTGGCGGTAGACGTATTCTACGGTGTCGGGGACGTGTTTGTGGACTGTGTGGATGGTGGTTTGGGCGAGGGAGTTTCCGTCTCCTGTGGCCATGGCGAAGTAGGAGATTGTTGCGAAGAGGGTGATGAATGTTGTTATGACGTGGAAGAGGCGTTTTTGCTGGGAAACTGTTAGAGAGAGAAAATAGCCCTGTGCTGCTGTGGGGAGAACTTACGACTGGAACTCTCCATGCTAGAGCTGTGAAAGCAATGGTTGAGAGGAGCATGAGAACGAAAACGACCTGGGAGGGTGTTAGTAGGTGACGATTGACCTGGATTGGAACCACCTACCCAAAGGGTCTTGCTTCCTGCATTGCCAATGGTCTCATAGTAATCCGGAGTTGGGACAACTGTTGGAATTGGCGAAATGCTCGAAGTTGGCTTTGGAGAAGGAGAAAGTGTCGGAACAGGAGCAATGGCCGTGCTAGTTGGGAATAGCAAAGACTTGGTCTTGTAGACCCAGTCCGGGTTGATGTTCTCTTGTTGAATCATGGTTGATGGAGATGTAGATGTGAGAATGCAATGGATGAGATTGTGATTGTGGTTTGCAAAGAAGATGGGAGAAAGTCGAAGAGGATGGGAAGTCGAAGAGGAAAAGGAAAGCTTATGGTTCAGGGAGAGCAGGAAGGAAAGAGGGGTAACGCAAGGCAGTAATAGCAATGACGCGGGTTACGGAAAGCACTACCCAGGTACATGAGCTGAGAGCAGGAGCAGGAGCAGGAGCAGGAGCAGGAGCAGGAGCAGCAGGTGAGGAGACTTCTGGAGCTATTGCACTGCACTGCACTTGCCTCGAACGCTCTCCCAGTTCAAGCTCTTCCCAGCTGCAGCCACCGAATCAGCTTTCCGCAACCTGCTCCACTTGTTCTGATTCCAGCAAATCACGGTAGCACATGTACCAGTTCGCAGCATCATTTGCTCTACCAGAATAAGCTCGCCTTGCCTTTCTTTGACTAATACCAATATCCATGCTTAGGAGTCAGAGCATACGCGCATCGACCAAGGATTGGGGAACTGTGGCTGGTGTTACAAACCCTCACCATCCAATCTCCGTTGCAGACGGTGATGATGTGATGTTGAGGAGGAGAACCTTGGTTAGAGAACCTAATCGAGTTTCAGTTTTCGATTTGGAGATGAATGATTCGATATCCCCTCTCCATTCCACTGAGGGGTAAGCAGCTGAGCTCCAAACAGTCGTTTGTCGTTGCGTCATGTATTTTCCTGCCTTCGCTCGTCGTTAAAATTCTTATGCACTTACATATGCCAAGTCTTCCCAAATGCGGGGGTACAACATAGCTCCTTCACTCCTGAACTCAATGGAAGAGCTCAGTCGCACGTCTTAAATCAATATCAGCACAGCATTTCCCAGGTCGCACTGGTGCCACATGAAGACCACAGCTGAAATTAATCACCATACTACCATACAATACCACCTACAACCAATTCCCAGTTGTTGGGAAGATTGCGACGGAAGTACTGTAACCCAGGCTGACGATCGTCATGTTTGTTCTCTGATCGTCATGGTGTGCCACTGTGGCGCAATGTACAGGGGTAGCTCGGAGAGCTATCCGCGGTTACACATTGCATCGAGAACTTGGAATGCCATCTTGGGAGCATTAGCTAAGAAGTAAGCGGAGGCATTGCTCCTGGCGAGCAGTTTTTTCACTTGCCGTTTCTTAACCTTAACCTTTCAATTTCCAAAATTCATTTTATGTTCGTCTCACAAAAAACTCTTCTTAGACCAATACCGACATCCCAAACAGAGTAAGCGCCCATCTCCAGTTCATAAATCAAAAACCCCTCTTCCAAAAGCCATAGAAGCAATTGTTCCATCTCCCAAACCTACCAACTAGACTCATTCGATCACGTGACTTACTCAAAACCTCAGTTCAGAAGAAGAAGCAGAAACTTGAACAAGAGCTGGGTATTCGCGGTGATTTTGAACGAGTTTTCCGCGCTCTGGAATTATCTGAATCATCACAACCTCAAAAGTTTCTCAATTCCTCATTCAGACCCTCAACCCTCAACCCTCAACCACGATCCCAGCCTCGCGCCCTCATTTTCTCCCAACGCGAAAATCAAAAAGAACAAACACCAAAGACGCGACCTAGGTTACCTAGGATACCACATGCGATATATATTGGGCAACAAAAGAAAAAAAGGAGTTGCCGCTAAACTAACCTGAACAGCAAAGTGAACTCTCCTCAACATTTTCTCCTCCACGCAAGTTTAACATTCTGGGAAACGATGGGGGAAAGACGGAACTTGGGCAAGCAAAGGGCGTTGTTCGGACTTTCGAAATGGATCAAGGCGTTGCAGTCAAGCCGCCTACGCCTTCCCGTCCCAGAAATACCTTGGGTGGATAATTTACAAAAGGCAAGCACGATCCAGAGGCAGGCACTTGGACCATCAGCGTTCTACCGTATTGAAACTTGGGAAGGCGCGATCCCATCCATCCCAGCCTCATCCACGCCCAGATTCCCAGCGATTGAAAAAAATCATTAACCACGGAATCAAGGTAAGATCAACGATTTCAATTCCTCTTTTCTGTACTCCTTAGAATGCAGAATCGCTATGAGCTACGAGTTAGCTATTCAACCTCCTCGCCGCCTTTCTCCTCTCTCCGTAGCGAGGTACTTTCATCATCCACTTCAAGGCAAGCATGTTTCCTTCTCCCATTCCCACGTTGTTCTCATATGCCTCATTCGCCAGATTCTGTGAAGTCTCATTCTCGCTCAATTGAATCTTCAATCCCAGGCATGAGAAAGGATTCCCTCGCCCTCCTCTCTCCGCATCTCAGATCCCCTCAACGTATCCTCAAAAATATCAAACAAGAAACAAGAAACTCCCAAACTACCCGCTCCACAAGATGCAAATAAGTGATCAAAAACAAAAAAGGAAACTTTGCCCCTCCTCGAGCCTGAAAAGAAAACCTAAACCCAAATCCACATCGAAAAATACAAACACGCCCGCCTAAACTTTTTCCATTAAATGCAACTCGAAAATGCTGATCCCACCCACAAAATGAGATGAGAAAATATGGAAAATGAGAAAAAAATGAGAAAGAAATCAATAACTTTTTTGGTGAACCCGGTGATGGACTGGACGACGATTCAGTGGTGATGTTGTTGTGTGTGCTGTGATGTTTCGTATGCGTATTCCTACAAGAGTGCTGAATGGTGGGCAACAAGGTAAGGCGCGTTGGTGAAGTGGTATCGACGAAAGGATGCTAATCAATGTGTGACGAATCGAAAGATCTGCAGTGCTGTCTCCCCCCAGTTCACTCGCTTAGTTTGTTGAGTCGAAGTAAGTCGAACCACCCCTCACTCAGTCTTCTCCAACAACGGCGCCAGCGCATCCAGCGCCCTCACACTCCCCTCATAATTCAAAACCACAGCTCCCGCGCGCGCCGTACTCAAATAACTCAATTCCGGCGCCCCTCCCCCCTCAGGGTTCGCCAACTCCAACCTCCTCATCTCATCCACCAACTTCCCCGCAACACCACACACAATACCCGTGCTCTCCAGCGGTAAATCCACAAGATCGAGGAATATAGGAACTAAATCGCAATCCGTATCTCCCGCAATGGAATTTCCAAAGAGCCAAAGAAGGTTTTTGTCAACGAGCAAGGAGGGTGCGTCGTCTTCAGCTAACGTGACGGATAGGAAGCGAGGTTGTTGGATGAGAGCGGAGACAAGTCCCATGTAGAGTTTTGGATCGATGTTGTCGAGCCAGGATTGCGAGTGTGTTGAGCCATTGCCGTTGTGTGTGCGACTAGGATATTCATCTTCGTGCATAATTTCTTTACCAGAGCATTGGATGAGGCGAAGATCGGGTTCAACAAAGGGGACGACATTTCGTTTTCTGAGTTGGGAAAAAGTACGAGCTTGAAGATCGGCGACGTTAGTTGGTGGTGGCGTTGAAGGAGGGTTCGAGGGCGTAGATGTATTTCGAGAATGGGAGACGCTGTTAGGAGCCACATAAGCAGAATCATTTTCCGAGAATTCGAAACCTCTTTCCAACAGAGCTTTGCCCACTGTGGCTCGATCTTTGCTGGGAACCAGAATGAAATCCGTGTAATAAGTGGTGATGAAGAAAATAGGAATGCCAGCCATGGCGAGTGGCGCTGTAAGGTCCATCACTCGTTGACCAGCTTCCATGCCAGCACTGCTGACGGAGAAAATGATATAGGTATCCTTGGAAATCTGCACTTGTTTGGAAGACTCTTTTGGCAATTTGTTGATGACGGGTTCGAAGACGTTTTGGGCCCATGAGGTATGGCATACGATGGAACATTCGATTGGTGTAACACTAATATTCAAGAATCCATGCTTATTGTCGGTGGAAAGTCCTTCTAGTAGTCCTTCTGGCTCATCGCTGCCTGTTGGACCGCCATGAGGGAGGAGTATTCGTAATATAGGTTGAAGAAGAGCCGAATAGAGAGGCAATGGAATATGGATGAGGCTGAATTGTCCCTCCTGTGGGCCGTCAGTACAGTTGCAAAGGACGGGCTTGACTTGAGTTTCGTCGGACATGTATGTGAAATCCACATGTTTATGAGAAGGCGAAGATTTGAAAGATCGTCGCAAGACAAGATATTTGAAATTTCTTGCGATCGCCATGATTCATTGTGAAGCTACCAAGTATGGAAGCACAAATGACTTGGGAATCACTCATAGCCTTGCTTGGAGTATTGTTCCAGTGAAGCCGGTGTTATTCCAGTCACCCGCCAAGGATCAATGGGGGGGTATGTCGCACATGACAGGGACAATAGCAATCAAATGATGACTTACAATGAAGGAAATTTGAGCATTCATGATGCTTCTATACTCGCAGATGAGTTTGACTCACGGACCAGTTGGACAAGGATATTGCTGCAGGAGGACTTTTAAAGAAGCAGTGCCTTGCAGCCACCCGGATCCTCACGTCTGCAATCCAACCGATGGGGCCGGTTAAGTTGAGGTAGAGACAGCCAACAGAGGGCTGGTTCGTAAAAAGAAGCTGGGCGCAAGGCAGGGCGTATGACTTTTTCAGATCACCAAATGCGGACAGTTGTAAGTGACACACACGCAATCACCATGCGCAGCGAGGTGATACTGGGGGTGGAGGGGGACGATTTGCTCAAGAGACGTGGGTATTCTGGGCGGATGAGGCAGGCAGGCAACAGGAGAGGGTGACAGGCGAGACGGAGGCGAGAGAAAAAGGGGAATAGGGTGAATAGGGTGAGTGAGAGTGAGAGTGAGAGTTGGTTGGTGCAGGTGACACACTCTTTCGCTCTGAACAGCTGCTCGGTGACGGAGGCGGCGGGGGATGGTTGAAGGGTTCCCCACGCAGATAATTGACCAAAAGAGTTGATATTATCTCAACTCAGCTTATTTTCTCACTATCGGCTTGGATTGATATGGGGGGTGGGTGAGATGTTGGTTTTTTTCTTTCTTTTCACGGGGGGAAAGAGTTGGCGGGCTTGAAGTTTTTAAAGAGGTTCGCGGGACTACGACTAGGTCTACGACGATCTGGGGTGAATCAGGGTCTCCCCCTTCTTGACTAGCCGGATGCTGTGCGTGGTGCATGAAAAGCAAGTGCGGAGAAGAGATTCGAGCGAGTCGGTGGGCGAGTCGTGTACGTAGTGTGCCGCGGTGGGTTATGATGGGGTTATGATGGGGTTATGATGGGTTATGATGCAGGTGCAAGAAATTGCAGGTTGTTTGTGAGCTGAAGAACGTGGGTGGTTGAGTGAGTATTGCTGGCGTTGACGGGTGATGTAGGGATGGATTGTAGGGATGTAGGGGATCTTTGTGGTGGTGGTGGTTGGCTGTTAGCGGGGTAAGGAATTTAGTGGGTGGTGAGTGGTGAGTGGTGTGTGGTGTGTGGTGTGTACTGTGTGCTGTGTGCGTCCTGGGAGTATGAGTGGTGCGTAGGTAGCTTTGTTGGAGATAGGGAAGGAAGCTTGTTGAAGCGTAGCTGGCCGGCAGTCTTCTCCCTCAGCACAAATGCAATTCCAGTTCACGATGTTGGCGTGGGGGGTTCGTTCTCTGACCATGAACTGTTCTTCGCAGCGTCGCAGGCGGATGTCGACGTGCAGATGCGACGATGCGACGATGCGACAATGCGAGGTGGCTTGCGAGGCTTGCGAGGCTTGCGAGGGGGTCGTGGAGTCGTGGACTTGCTTCGGATGGGATGGGATGGCGGGGTCGAGGGAAAGCGAGCAGGTCGAGTCGGATCACTGGAGGCAATTGGACAGGGGCAGTGAATGGACATGCAGCGCCAGATGTAGGTACCAGAGGGGAAGTGAGAGAGGATTTCTTTGTAAGAAGGGTTTAACTGACTCCTCTTGTATGGGCAAAATTAAAGGTGAAAAGATGGTGAGGGGAAATCGGAAGGAGTCAAAGAGGAGAATTGTTCGCTTGTATTCGGGTGGAGACGCCGAGACAAAGAAAAATCACGATAATGAGTGCGAGGGTGACGGGATCCCAATGCGCACGAGAGTTCAGCACAGCGCCAGCAGACTCTCTGAGATTCTCTTAAGACCATATGGCTAGGTAACGCGGGTCCAAGGCTGTGGGCATTTACCTAGGACTGGGTCTCAAGAGTTACCTAGGTTGTACTAAAGATACTTCCGTCGACTCCGCGTCTCCATTTCGGAAAATATGCAGAGTAGAGATGCAGAGATAGCTTCCTCCTCGACGCTCGTTGGGGTAAACTTGGGATGGCATCATATAGCATCAGATAGCATCACTTGAAAAGGCCCTTCCCCTTCCTATCCGCTCCTGCCCGCTGGTTGCCGCTGTAAATACTGGATTGAGAAGTCGAGATGCCTTCATCGTGTGGGGGCACCTTGACGCAGGAGATATCACACCTGGAAAAATTGTATATCTTTGTAATCCAGGAATGGATACCTGGTACCAAGGTACAGCTGCCATCTGTCCTCTGTCCTCTGACCTCTGGATGAAGGAGTCGATGCCGATATCAAGGAAGTTGATGATGTGTTGGTTGAACAGTGGGGGAGGGGTACAGGTACACCTACAGTACTCTCCCCCCCTTAATTGTCTGTAGACCGCACAGATATTTCACAGCCAAACTACCCTTGCACCTGACAGGCAATTAAAGGGGGGGGGAGAGTACACAATCTAGTGACATGCAGATACTCTACAGAAAAGGTGTCACACAGCCGCTACTCCCTCCTATTGCGCTTAACAAAATATTGACAAAAGGGGTACGAGGCATAAGGAATGACGTACCCTTCGAGCTACAATATGGCAACACCATAGGAAGGCAGTGCAACATCCATCGGAATAAAGCGAGGGGATCGACAAGAGACATCACTCTCTGGCGACGTGGAGAGGAGTTGGAATGTATCCTCGAATTCAACATCCTGGGCTCAATCCAGCTTACGAGAAGGATGACTGTGGAGAGAGAAGCAAAAATAACCTCATTTTTCTCGGGTACTAGAGTGATCTAAGCTCAACCTAAAATCGGGTGGGGTCAAAGGCGGGACGGCGGCACAGCTTCATTTTTCGGGACGCCGACGAACCGATGATCCCGATTTTCTGAACTCATTAATTTCATCAGTTCTCAGAAAATATAGAGAAATACCTATTATATATTTATTGCTTTTTCAATTTTTGTACAACCGCTGCGGGTACTAGTACAGGGCGTTGATTAGAACCCGCCACGAACGCCATCGTTGTGGGTGAGGATATTCTCGACTTTTTTCCATTTTTGAAAAGCCTACGCTCGAATCTTTCTACTCAGCTTCAAGTCACATCGACATTCCTATAAGCTTAAATCTCACATGAACAGCAAGCTCCAAAGGCTTCTCAGTCCCTCGTAAATCTCTCTCACCGTCTCCTCTCCCACGAGCGAACCGCCAAGTAAGCAGACCCAGAAACCCTTCTACCGGTACACGTAGGGAATCTCTCGGGATGGCTCACATCACAGTCAGCATACCCATCACAATATCAATCCTACCGGAAATATAAATTCCCGACTAACTGGTGACCAAGTACCAAGGAATACCAAGATGTAACGCTCTCATCAGAATTTGGGTTCTGGGTATCCAGAAGAAAAGGAATGGTAGGCAAGTGCATTTATTGTCCGTCTCTCTGTGGGAATTTTGGGTTTCTCGAGTCTTGGAAAGGGGACTTTACCCTAACTTTTAGGGTTGCCCGGTCCTGATGAGCCGAAGTCTAATAAAAACATGATAGGAAAGGTACCTGAGAAAGATAGGACGAAATGAACGACGAGATGAAGAGTACCTCGAACGTATTCCAAAGTATAGCAACACCCAAAAACCTCGAGCAAGCTCACATCCACTCCATACAAAACCCCCTCTCCCCCGCTCCCCCTCCTAGCCCTCCTCCAACCACATCCCACACCTTCTGGTACCACAACACCGCACCTTTTCAAGCCCCAAAAATCTCACCAACCACAGCCCCCCAAATCAATCCCAAACCAGCCTTCTACATAAACTCTCATATCCCCACATACCTCAATCAGCAAGTCAGCAACGTCCACATCCCCGAAGCCATCCCAATTTCTACCTATCATCCTCAAGCACCAGCACTTTAAATCCCTAACCACCACAAAACCTACCAATCTGCATGCAACCACCATTCCATCCCATCCCATCCCATCCACGTTTCCCACATCCTACTTCCCGTCATACATACATATATTCAAAAGTTACCTAGCTTACAACGCATAAATGCCATGTATCATGCTGCACGAATACATTTAATAGGAATGTAAGTGGGGGGAGAAAATGGTAATGCGGTATGGTAATGCGGCCAGCCAAGTAAACAAACGCAGTATACGTAGTCCCATGAACATTTCCATGAACATGAAGATTCATGAATTCCATGCCCAGACAGCTAAGGGAATCGGTATGCTACTGTGCCGTAAAAGGTGTTTTTTGTAAACTGAACCTCAAATCTGTTGATATTCGATGCTGCACCATGCACCGTGCGACTGACTACTGTACCACCTACCAGTAAACAACAGATAAGGAAGCAACAAGCGGACAAGATATAAACCCAAATTGAAAAGAACAACCGAAGCAGAAGCAAGGAAAAAATCACAACACCCCGCCAACCTCCTCAAGCCACAAGTAACACACCCTCTCTGCGGCACGGCATAAAACCCCAAATATACCTCCCTACCCCCAAATCCACATATCCCCAGGTCCAAACCCCCACACACATCTCAACACCCTCTCCCATAAAAAACCGACGAGTCACTTCCAAGTTCTAACAAAAAACTCGCAAAGCACCACGAAGAGAAAATTCAACAACAAGAAACAGAACCAACAGGGTTCTCCGCTTCTCCCCAAAACAAATATGCATCACCGCAGATGCCTCCTGCACGAATAACCAACCAACATTTTCAGCTCCGACTCCAGCTCAAAACTTGAACTCCAGCTCTAATGCGGGGACGGGAAGAAAAACACGTGGGGGTTAGCTCTGCAGGTTTTTTCATCTAGAAAATATACACTAGCATCATTGGACGCCCAATTCAAGCCAGGGGGAAGAAGTTAGAAAGAAACAAGCCAATATCTGAGTCGTTCAAGGGGGAAGTCCTTGTATATTGTAACATACTACACAGCATCCATAGACACTCCAATGCAGACCGACCAACATCCCATAAGCCCTGGGAAAAATCCAGACTAACCACCAACTTTCCTATGAATCGATCGTACACCCCGATCGAAAGGGTCCACCCAAATTCATTCCATTTTTTGTACCTGTATCAAACCGTATCATCGCATTGGATAATCTCAATCTCTCCATCCCCTCAATTCCAACCCCTACCCCCACCATTCCCACCGCGATAATTCCCTCTGTAACCGCCTCCTCGGTTCTGCTGCTGCTGCTGCTGCCCATTATTCCAACCATTGTGATTATTCTGATTATTCCCATACCCTCTCCCATCCCCACCTTGCCAATTTCCAGGTCCAGTCGGTGGATACATACCAAGTGCATTAGGCGGTGGTGGGTATGAACCTTGGTTTTGGTAGTTCATGGGTGGTGGACCTGGAGGAGGTGGTGGCACAGGCCATTGGTTTTGCTGGTTAAAGTTCATAGGTGGCAGAGGAGGTGCCCAGCCGTAGGGAGGTGGAGGTGGGGGACCATTGAAGTGTTGAGGAGGAGGTGGGGGAAAATTTGGATTAAACCCTTGTTGAAATGGCATTGGAACCTGAGGCGGAGGAGGCGGAGGTGGAGGTTGATTCATAGCAGGCGGCGGTCTGGGTGGAAGTCCATCCCGTGTGTATTGCTGCTGTTCTCTCAAATGTGAATCCGGCCGTCTCGCATTGGGCGGAGAGTATGACCTATCTCTTGAACGATTTCGAGAATGTCCATTTCGGGGAGACGCTGGAGATGGTGATCGGGAAGAGGTGTAGGACCGTCGGCGTTGTCTAGATCTGGGTCCTTCGGGACTTGAATCCGAGTCGCTATATGGTCTCTTTCTTCCTCGACTTGAACTTCTGCTCCGGCTTCGACTCATCCGTCGGCGATCATTTCCTCGCTCCGGTCTATCAAGTCCCTTCTTTCGTCGCTTCATCTTTTCGCAGAATCCGCGAGACCATCCATAATATCCTTCCCCTTCCAATATATCCCCAGTGATCTCATCCAGCACTATAGGTTGTCCAAGTTCATCAATATCCCAAGATGCTTTTTCGTCCCCTTCCACCTCTGTCCCATAAATGGTATGCACATCATCCAAAAGAGCCTTGACCGCCGTCACCAATTCTTCACTTGCCGGTCCAGCCACGAACTGCATAGGTTTTATCATATCGGGGTTGATCGGTCGCGTTGAATTTGGCTCAATAACAGGCATGAGATTCCCAGCTGGCAAGTCGTACCAAGGCGTCGATGGGTCTCCATGCATAGCCGGCATGACATATGGCGCGCTTTTCGCAAGCTTCGTAGTGGAAGCCTGATCCGTAGCAATTGATGTGGTTGCTCCGGCCTGCGCAAAATTTCCCAGCTCCGAGCCATTCTTCACAGCTTCTCGGAGCTTCGCAATGTAATCCCTCGAGTAATATCCCTTGTCTTCCCATATCTCTAAGAGATCTGCGAGCTTCTTCTGGTGGGTTGAACATGTCTTGAAGGATGCTGCGCTCCCAAATAAATCGACCAATATGGGTTGTACCTTGCTGCAAATCGAGGCATCGTTGGTTCGGTATTTCGCATGGTATAGGATGTCATTGATGAGATAGAGTAGATGGAGTCGTTTCCTCTTGATAGAGGGTTCGCGCTCAGTTGCTACATCCTTGCGCTTCGATATGGCGAAAGAGTTTGTCAAGGCTGTCAAATATTTCCCCAGCGCAGTTGACCTTGCCGCAGAAGGAGCAACATTATTCAAAATCCAATGCTTGCAATTCTATCCTCAGGGACCATTTAGCCATCGTGTTGACAGAATCTTAAGAGTGTTTGATTCAAACCTGGACGTTTTGTGCCGAACATCTTGTGATGGTCGAGTTCAATAGGGAATGGAATTGTGCTATGTCGTCGCCTGACAATGAAACGGGGCCTGGTCGCAAAAGGCCAGCAGAAAAAGATGCCTTTGCAATGGCGAGTTGATGCGACGCCATATTTACCGCACTAGGCAGGGTTGTTGTTATGGGAGATGAACATTGAAGTCGGTTGTCCTTATGTGAAAGGGATGGGCTGAGACTTCAGCCTTGTCGCCTGTCAGGTGATCATCCCGTATTTTCTTAAGAAGTTACGGGAACCTTGCTGAATTTGTCTACATTTATTTAGATTCATTTCACTGATGATTTGACTCGTGAGAAAAGATTTTCCATGTTTTTATGCGCTCTCTAATATGCCCCTAAAAGCATTTCTTGCACTCATCGAAGAGCACTCAGTCGCTGACTATCTGATGATACATCTGGGAATACCCAGTAAAATGACCTCGCTCTAAGTCAACGAACCCATTCTATCATTCAATCATACTCATGACAGCGTGCTTTTCGTTAAATGATAATAGACCGTTTCGTCATCCAACGACATTTTCACTCAAAAAAGAATTAAACGTCGGGAGTTGGCACGACAATTCCGCCACGTCCTCTTGGTGCTCCTCGACCTCTCCCTCCTCTGCCTCTGCCACCACCTCGTCCTCTATTATCCAAGCTGGCAGGAGGTGGGACAGCATTGAAGCTATTGTTTCCACCTCTGCCACCTCTGAAACCATTATTAACCACACCACCTCTCGTACCTCCATTTGCTTGGCCACCTCTAATCACCATGCTACTATGGACTGGTGGACCAGCATTGTTATCAACAAATCCGAGGCCTCCACGTCCACGGCCTCTGAAGTTGCCATTGCCTCTGTTGAAGCCATTTTGGCCTTGGCCAGCAATAGCACCACGGAAAGATCCTCTGAGAGGCGGAGGTGGGCCAGCCTCTCGATATGGTCCCCGACCACCAGCTCCAGGAGCAGCGCCATAACCACCGTTGACAGTTAACGGTGTGCTGACAGGGGCGGGTCTCTTTTCTGATGCAGCCTTGGAGCCAGCGATGACTTGCTTGTTTGTCAAATTCAAAACTGACGCAGCGGGAACTGTAGAACCACGGAAAGGTGTGCAGCGATCACCCAAAGTAGTACCACTCATAAAAGTAGAATCGAAAATGATATCCAAAAGCGTGGTTCGAGGAGTGCGTGAAATACCAACCACTGTACCTCGAGTGGCGATAGGTACGCGACCAGAATCCTGAACATAAACAACCCGGTCGCCTAGAACGAAACGCTGACTACCGAGACGATGCTCAGCGTCTGAGGGCTTCATGAGAGCATTTCGAGGGACTCCCTTCAACTTCTTGAACTCGATATCAGTTACCACGTTCTCGTTGGCTGCCGTTTCAATTGCCATTACAGCATCAGAGTCGAGTTGCTCCGCATCCAATGGCACCTTTTCAAAATTCTTCGACTCAATAGTCTTTAGCCAAGCAACAATCTCCTTGATCTTAACACTCGCGACCTCTGCAGGATAGAAGTCGGTTTCTTCATACTCGTTTCCACGAGGGTTTCGTTGTATACCGGCGATGAACTCCGGAAACTTAGTCATATACGTGCTAAGTAATTCAATGGCCTTGTTGCTGAATTCCCAGCCGTTGTCAGAGCGACGTGAGTAGCCCAGAACTTTCATCTTCTTTCCTTCAAACTTCAGATTGAGCCCAAGGTTTAGTCGCGGAAGACCACACGCCGAAATGGAAAACGATGATGTGATCTTGCTCAAAACAAGAGGGTGCAATCCGAGCATCTTAGCAACTGTGTACGAGGGTGTGTAGTTGGTTTGAGATCCACCCATCACAATATTTCTGCCAAACTCAACTTCCTTGCCCTTTACTGTGGACAACCAAATCTCCGCCCGATTGTTCTTGTGTCCAACAACTTCCAGCGGTCTGCCATAATTGAATTCTCCCAAGAAGAAAGCTCGTGATCCAGGTGGGAACTCCTGTTCTATTGGAAGAGCGGCCTTTTCCAAGAACCGCTGGTCCTCACTGAGAACTTCGTCTACGATGAGTTGAGATGCGTACTCGACCTCGTTTCCAGGAATTACGGCGTACTCCTTGATGGTAGCTCCTTCGTCGGTCTTTCTCAGGCCCTTGAGCATTTCCACGTGTGTAATCGACTCGACAGCACCAATGATGATACCGAGGCGCTTACTGTACGTCTCTTCAATTCGCCCTGCCTTCTTTCTGAAATCATCGATCTCCCGAGGTCCATGAGGCTTCTGAATTGCATGAAGTGACCCATCCGTTGGAGGAAGGTAATCAAATAGCTCATCAGAAACCTTGGTAACTTTTGCTTCGACAAGGAATGGATAGCCAACAAAGACTCTTTGCCCCAGTTTCATCGAGGCAGTCTTCACATTCGTTCTCTCTTCTGAGTCCTCGATAGTAACCACCATGCTTTCGTTTCGGCTGTCGGACTGGAAAACATTTACTCCATGGAACCCTAGGGTTGCATTGTAAGGTATGGTAGCCAAACTTGGGAAGCCTGCCAGAGCAGCATCACCAAGCTTGACGCCTTCCATCAGGCCAACGTGATATTCGAGTCCTTCGATGGTAGGCAAATCGAAAATGTTTTCGACACAGCGACAATGTGGAATGTCTGGGAAGATACCGACAAGGGAAGATGGATAAGTAAAATCAAGGTCTGGGTTGTGAGAAAATTTCAAAGTGACACCAAAGTCATTTCTGAACTTTTCGTCATCACTCAGAAGAGCATTTTTGGGAGCCATTGCAGCGAGCAATCGCTTTTCGTCAATGAACGGAATCTTGACCACAGCCTCCCATTCCATCTTCTTGCCATTCATATCAAGTTCAAAATCCCGAGGGTAGAAATCAATGATTGGTGAATTAGGATTCGTCATGAGGTCATGATAAACAGTCGGCACGATCTTTTTGCTTCGATCCGGTAGCACACCCATGAGTTGCTCATAAGGATGGAAAGGCTGTCCAAGCTTGAAGTTGACATCGGCACCCAATCCTTTGATGACATCTAGAAATTAAAAGTTTAGCACGCCATAGATTTTTGATCTATACAAAGTTGGAAAATGTACCTGAAATCATAGGAGAGTAATGGTATTGGTAGAACCATGGCCATGAAGCAACTCCTCTATAGTAATAAAAGAGCACCCATTGCAAGCCCTGCACGTAATTTTCGCAAAGCTTCGTCAATTCGGTCTCGTTTTTGCGATCCCACTCAAATTTCCCCTCGTAATATTTGTCCTTCCATTCCTGAAATTTAAGTTCGTACTGTTTGTCCATCTCGGCCTGGGCTTCTGCTCTGCTGACATCGACGGTCTGGGCGTTGTCATACTGCTTCACAACACGGAGAATTGCGAGTTGGGACTCCTCGTCTTCGCCTTCTTCTTCATCTTCTTCGTCCTCGACCAGCTTCGGAGGAAATGATAACTGCATGTGTCGATCGCCTTGTTCGTTCTCGACAGTCTTCCATTCAAGACGAAGGCTCTCCGCAAGCTCCTGAGCGAATTTCCGGTCAGCCGCAGGCAGGGTTGCTGGAAGCTCTAAAGGCTCATCTGAGCGACGCGAAACAAATTTCTTAACTTGCTTCCAAACTTCTCGTTGAGGAGTCGTCATGGTGAGCTTGCCCTTGGCCTTGCCCTTACCTTTGACCATGACGTCTTCCTTGGCCATTTGCTTTGATTTAAACCAAGATTGATCTGAATTCTCGGATTCAAAGAATCGGTACTCCACATGCGAGAGCTCCTCTAGCAATATGGCCAGTCGCTCCATGTTAATAACACCTCCTTCATTGATATATCCTTCTCCTTTGGGAAGAATGGTCTTGTAGACCTTGAACATGAGAGCCAAAGCACCCTCGTTGATATGCAAGTTAGGCAGATTAGGCAAGAAATCGTTCCCGACGAAAAACGCCATCAATATGAAATCGTCAATAACTCGCTCCAAGTCGAAAGGAAATCCGAGTACGCCATCTTCCTTCAATTCCTGAAACTCCAGCTCCAGATATTCTCGTACAATGCAAAGATGCATAAGATAGAAATTTTGATGCTCCAGCTCCTTGGATTTCGCCTTGCTTTGCCTGCCAAAGGTGACCTCCTCTCGTAGCAAGCAGAAATGCGGGTCGTGACTCAAAAGACCCAGCATGATCAAATCGGCGTCGAGGCCGTAAAGGCAGTGTCGGACATTTGGATTGTAGTCGGGTTGCGCCTTGGCTAATCGAATGTATTCCATAACCTTGTGCTCACCCTCACCAGGCACCTCGTGGCCAGAAAGGACAACCTCTACACCCTGCCAATCAACATCCTCCGAAACCTTCTTGTTGATAAAATATTTCAGTTGCTGGGTAAGCTTGTGCATAAACTCAGTACCTAGAAAAAGTCAGCTTCGGTGTTCAACCCAGCAGTGGCAAATGACCTACCTGGTGTAATAGCATTACTATCGAATGCTTCCTCTTTTGGTATTTCCTTGCCCTCTTTGATTGCCTTATCTCTCGCAACCTCAACATCTAGAGCTGTTCGGAATCGTCGGGCTCGTTGCTGGTTCATCTTCGCTCGAGGCGCAACTCCGTCAATAGCCATGAAAAAGAGCTGTTTGGGCTTAATCTTGCCAAACAAATGCTCAATGTAATTGAAAATCGCAATAAACATCTGCTCCTCCGTCATTCGAAACGTCGCGTCGTCCGAGTCCTTATGCGTGCAGTTGTGGATAATGCCATTCATGTCGAGATAAAGGCAATCGAATTCTGGTATCCGGTTTTCTGCGATCAACTGCGAAATGGCTGGATACCGCTCGCTCATCCACCTGAAAAACTTGGGGACACCCATGTTTAATTATAGCGCAGTGAGCGCGTGTAGGTGTATGTGTTGTGGTTTGCGTACTCGAGACTGTGCTCGGAATTTCTCGTATGTGAGGTGGTGGAGAGCCTTGCTATTACCGCAAAGCTTTTGGTCGTGAATGGATTGCGCAACACTAATTCTGGTCGTGCAATGACCTAGTGAAAAAAGACCAACTCCCACTTCCGCAACCTCTCTCTCTCTCTCGTCTCGTAGAAGAACCCGTAGGTGGTGGTAGATTCGTATGACTGTCGTGATTTGTAGCAAAGAGAGACAGCTGTCTGCAGCCTTGATGCCTTTGAATGGAAGCGAGTGGGGAAAAGCCGCTAGTGGCCGCCACCGGGTCTACGTATCTCCGCGACTATCATTTTCCACTTAACGCGCTTCCATCGCATCGCGTCTTCCAAGCTTCGCTCACACGTCCCCGTTTGCTGGTTACTTCAATTTCCCACTACTGCGCAAATCTGATATCTGGGTCGCTGTCCATAGTAATTTGACCGACCTTTCGCAAATCGATCACCCAATCTATTTACAAAGATGGCGGACTCTACAGATCACGACATGGATGGTAAGTTGTGGATCCCATGCTCCCTTTCTTCATCTTCACCATCACACAATCTTGCCCCGTGATGGTTGTTGCAGAGGTCTGAATCTGGACCTGACCACCACCAGGCAATCCTATGGATCTCGAGGGAGGGCCTGACATGGATCAGAAGGTCGTCAATGAGGGTAATGCACTTCATGCCCCGGTCATCAGTTCTCACTAACAATTTTAGAATACAAGACATGGAAGAAAAACAGCCCCTTTCTCTACGATATGATCTTGAGGTAAGAGACCATCTTGCGATCCGAGACCTTCAGGCTAACCCTCGATAGCACTGCTCTTGAATGGCCCACTTTGACAACCCAATGGTTCCCGGACGTAAAAGAGTAAGTTAGACACCACCGCATGCTATCCCTTGGATATTTACATATATCTAGACCTGCTGGCAAGAACTACACCATTCACCGGCTTCTCATTGGTACCCACACATCCAACGGCGCACAAAACTACCTTCAAATTGCCAATGTTGAACTGCCAAAGAACATTACTCCTGACTCCCATGAGTATGATGAAGAACGTGGAGAAATTGGTGGCTATGGACATTCGTCATCTGGAGAGCAGCCTTCCATCAAGCTGAATATCGAGCAGAAGATTGATCACCCCGGCGAAGTCAACAAGGCCAGATATCAACCACAAAATCCCAATATCATTGCTACAATGTGTATTGATGGAAGAGTTCTCATTTTTGATCGCACCAAGCATAGTAGCGTCCCCAAGGGGGTCGTTAGTCCGCAGGCTGAGTTGATAGGCCACAAGGAGGAGGGATTTGGATTGAGCTGGAATCCTCACCCTGAACCAGAGCATGTCGGAAAACTCGCTACTGGTGGTAATGATACTACTGTGAAGCTTTGGTAAGAAAAGCCGGGTACTCAGCACGAATAGAGTCACAAAACTGATAGCTTGCAGGGATCTAAAATCCATCTCGACAGCCAACAATCACATCAAAGCTTACCGTACTTACACCCACCACACATCTGTTGTGAACGATATACAATATCATCCTACACATCGAGCTTTGATTGGAACAGTATCAGATGACATAACCCTGCAAATCCTGGATGTGCGCCAAGCCGAGACTGATCGTTCAGCACAGCAAGGTGAAGGAGGACACGATGATGCTATCAACGCTTTGGCATTCAATCCCGCTTCTGAATTCGTTTTGGCAACGGCTTCAAATGACAAGACAATTGCTGTTTGGGACATGAGAAACCTCAAAGACAAGCTCCACTCACTCGAAGGTCATACCGATCAAGTAACATCACTAGCATGGCATCCACAAGAAGAGGCAATTTTAGGCAGTGCCGGTGTCGATCGTAGGGTTATCTTCTGGGATCTAAGCCGATTCGGCGAGGAGCAACTGCCAGATGATCAAGAAGATGGCCCAGCTGAGTTGTAAGTTCCTCTACCACGCACATGGCCTTTTCGTCTCTGACATTTTTAGTAGACTTTTTATGCATGGTGGTCACACCAACCACATGGCGGATTTCAGCTGGAATCTCAACGAGCCATGGGTGGTTTGCAGTGCCGCTGAGGACAACATGATCCAGATCTGGAAGGTGGCTGAGGCGATTGTGGGCAAGGACATCGACGAGATACCAATGGATGAGCTTGAGCGATGAGAATAGCTGCGTTATTTAGATTTGCTGATACCCTTCAATTATTTTCCTGAATACGCATAGGTTGTGGTCCGAGGATTTACCCATTATTCGGGGAGCTCTGGCGTTCGTTGAATGAAAAATGTAATGACATCAATAGTTTCAGAAAAGCAGCAAATTTGAGTTTCACCGCCTTTTATGTGTGTGAGGGTTTTCTTTTTTGCTCTTGCTCATGTATTCCTAGAAGATTTTGCCGTCCATTGACCAGCCGACGCTATCTTTTAACTACTCAATAGTGTGGGTCGCCTACTAGAATCGAATTGGGTGTATTGTATGAATTCATAATTCATGGACCGTTACAAAGCCTTTTCTTCTTTCTTTTAGTTGGCGGGAGTTGTTAGACGTGAGTATCTCCTCCACTCGCTATAAGCCTGGAAGTAAGTCGTAGCGGTTGGTGGGGTCCTAGTCTGGATTTTGGTAGTTCCTTATTATTCATTTTCTCAACAACTTGCATTTACCTGTGTCGGTCGCTCCTTCCCTGGCCCGGGTATACCTCCCCCCAGTTAATTTACCTAGAAGGGCCGAATCTCTCCAGAGAAATCGATAATTCCAACTGGCAGGAACGATGTAGAGTGTCCGGTATGTTTAAATCTCAGAGCTGTTTCAACACCGTCAACTGTCAACATCTTGCAATTCAGCAGCAAACATTCTTTCATATCAACGCAGTCTGACTCGATACATCACTACCAACAAACCATTCTACAAACTCTTAGAATGGCGCGAGACCAAGAACTCTCCAACTTTCCCAGCTTTCGCTCTCGATTGCAACAATTTCCCAATATCGGAAGCACAGCTCCAACCAACATTCTCAACCACCAGAGACACACAATTGCATCTCGTCGTCGAAGATGCAGCTTCATCAAAGCACTTTCCGAGCTTGAATCGACTGAACAATCACCTCCTCGTCCACGCTCCTTCTTCAGATTCGGGTCTGTGAGATGCAGCAACAATAGTTCAAGCAACAACAGCTCAAGCAGCTCCAGTGCCGAGAAGACATCACTTTCCACTTTCCACTCCAGGTTCTCTCAAAAACATGCACTTACATATCTGTATCGCGACGAAGACCGCCAAGTCAGTTCATCGAGTAGCGGAACTGTCAAACACAACCCATACTTACAAAATCGACCATTCCTCCAACCTGCTTCCCTTTTCACGCCAACTCAACTAGTCACTCCACGACCAACATTTATTTCTCAAGACCCCTTTGCCTCTACTGCCTCAATTCCACATCGCGACGGCACCAGCAAGCACGAATCCACTCACATGTCCACTCACAAGTTCGCTCCACTGAGTTCATCACCACCCGAGTTTCGACCTTTGTTTATGCGAAATACATCGGAGGGTAGCAGACCACGTTGTCCGGTTTGCTTGGAGGGCTTTACGAAGAAGGTTGCTGTCCAGCCTTGTAATCACGCTCTGTGTGCGGAGTGCTTCGCGCATTGGCAGATGCATTGCTATGGGTTGAAGAAGTATGCTTCTTGTCCGGAGTGTTCGACTGAGGTGGATGATATTAAATGGCTTCCGTGAGTTTGGGTTGGAAATGGAAAGGACGGAGAAGAATGAGACTTGGAGTAGCGGAGGGAAAATTGCTATGGATTTGAACTTCTGCTTCGGTGGTCAGAGGTAGGGTCGGGTTGATGGGTATAGAAATTAGAACAGGACTCGTATGTTATCGGGTTTGTTAGAATGTCAGTTTTTCAACAGAAGATTTTCCATTATTGTTTCGCTCATGCTTTGAGCAAAGTATTAACCACCACATCGTCCAACTGTTCATTCTATACCATCTTGAGGCTATGAGAGTCAAGGTACTGTATCTGGTTGGCAGAAATTTCTCGCTAATACCAGAGGGACGTGAATAGATCCAATAAAGGAAACTCACTAAACCCTTCCGAATTAGCTTCAACAAAGAAAATTTGAATTTATTTTTAGTCCTCCATGGGGTTTGCTTTTAGTTTACCTGCTTGTCAATAAAGAGAAAGCTTGACGCCACATTGTTGAGTGAACAAAGGCAAGTTCATGACGGGTAGTACGATATGGAAGGTCAATTTATTTTGGGTTCACTGGATTTTTTAGGATGTTTTAGAGATTCAAAAACCCTAAGATGCTATTTACTTTGATGCCGCTAAATTGAGTTTTGCGCAAATGCTGTCTTGAATTTTCCACCCATACTTACTTTTTACTTACCCTTTACTTACCACTTACTTACCTTGAACCTAGTAAAGTCTTCTGCAGCAATCACTCGATTTTCCCTACTTAAACCATGTATAAATCCCCATATCATTAGTACCCAAACATAGGTCTGTACTGGCCATCCAAAATCCCCCCTCTCCTCAACTCCGACAATCGTCTCCGTGCATGAAGCGCCTCCAAAGTAGCATCCTGGATCCCCCGTGAAAAATGATCTATCTTCTGCTCATCTGTAAAATCATAACCAGTATTCTCCACATCCTCCATAACCACATCCCGCTCCTCATCATAATTGACCCTCGATGGATACCTCTCTCTGAAAGCCGGATGTTCACTCCCATATCCATAAGACCTGTATTCTCCATTGATATGTCTATGATGTACTGGAACTAAATCATCGGGATGTCTGTGGTTGCGAGTTGGGTCGTCGTCTTGCCATTTTCTAGAAGGAGGTGGGTTCTGGACGAATCCCCATGCTGGTTGGACTCGCCCAGCTGCGTGGTACCAATGTTGCTCGGGCGAATCTTGGAGATTTGCGCCTGGCCAAGATTGATTCGGCTCTCGAAAATCGTGTTGTGCGTCCAAAACTTCCTTGTGGGGGCAGAGATCTGAAAGGTGTTCTGCCATGCAATATCTGCAGGGACGGAGGATGAGACCGTTCATCGAGACGGGTTGGCTAACATTGGGATTGTAGTATTGGTTGTATTGGCCCTGTGTCTGGTTTGTGTTACTGGTGCTATTTGGGAAATTTGCATCGGTCTTTTCCCAGCATTGGTTGTTGTAGTGAGGTCCGCTGCAGTGTTTACACTTCAGCGGGTTTCCATCTGGACCGATTCCGGATTTGGCGTTGCAGTCTTTATCAAGATGTCGGCCTTTGCAGATTGAACATGGTCGGGTCAGCTTGTTGTTTTGTTGATTGTTGTTTTGCTGGTTATTATTTTGCTGATTGTTATTTTGTTGGCTGTTATTTTGTCCAGATCGACAGTTTTCTGTCTTGTGGCCCTTTTTGTGACACTTTTTACATGTAACATCAGAGAAACAGTCGCTCGCTATATGGCCCTTTTTGTGGCATTTGGAGCACGTTTTGTCCTCATTGTTGCT
The DNA here is from genome assembly GCA_001414485.1 of Calycina herbarum. NCBI lineage: Eukaryota > Fungi > Ascomycota > Leotiomycetes > Helotiales > Pezizellaceae > Calycina > Calycina herbarum. Next base: position 28,162 of record LLEY01000144.1, on the reverse strand, counting down.
GTTTTTATTATTCTTGTTGTTGTTGCTTTTGCTTTTGCTATTGTTATTATTATTCTTCTTACTTTTGCCCATCTTGGCTCGATTTAAATGCTTTCTGACGTAGGTGGTGGCTATTGTGTTTTATTGAAATGCGAAATATTGAGGTCAACTCGCGTTTGGCTGACTGGCGATGGTTGGTAGTTTTGCTTTGTACAAGAAAAGAATCGACGAATGGAGAACAGAAGTTGAGGGTGCATGCGCTTATATAGCCTGTAATTAATTCGCTCGAAAGAGCTTTTGTTGTGATTGCCTTGCCACTTTTTGGCATAAAGAAAGAGAAAAAAGGGCTGTTGAAGTTACTATGCAAATCTATTTTTGGACAAGGGCTTTGTAGGTTGCTCTATTGGGCTCTCACCATTGAACCTAGAGATCTCAAAGGACTCGAGCATGTCGTTTTGGCAAACTAAATGCCAGTCTGGGAACTTACAGTTTCCACTGAGCTATACGTCCAGAAGAAATTGTGGATTTCGAAACCAAAGACTTTTTTGAAGGCTCTGTTACCAATTCGGGACGCGAGAATCGAGAGGGGCAGTATGAATAGTTCCGTTTTAGTTGTGCCAAGTCGCATCTCAAGTTCCTACAGGTTTCCATTTTTGAAATCTCTAAGCATGCTGACACCAAGGCTATGAATGAGCATTCTAGCAGAATTGCGTTAGAAACGGTTTGAAGTGTACAGCAACATCCAAGGTGATTAAGCGAGCAGTAGAGGGGGGTGGGGCGACTAGATTCTTTGACAACCTTCTCCCGGAAGAATAATTTTATACAGCAGAATGATAAAGATTTTCCAATGACAAAATACAAAAAAGGTCCGCATTAAAAAACTATACCTTTTTCATCCTGGGTTTTGAAATGCATGTAGACCTAAAATGCAACAATAATCAAAGCAGAAATTTTGATTCGCAGGAGTAGTTCATACGATAAGACGTTGGAATAAAATCTCCATTAATGGCCAACGATGTTTTAACGCTGAAGAGATCATAGTCACGAGAAGCCTACCCAAAGTTGGTGCATAGTATTCGATTTCCATTATTTTTGGGGACATTGGAGAACCCGTTTTTCTGAAGCTCACTCATAGGTTTCTGCAGCGGCTCATGCAGTACTACCCAGGGAAAAATGCCGCTCCCCGCACACTATTGCGTACACACCTACAGATATGGAATATGTTCCGAGCTGCATACATGCCTGGAATGGGTTCGTGTGCAGTAAGTAGCACATGCATATATTGCCGCACAATCGGCCGATCTGCTTGATGACAAATGAAGATGACGGATCTCGATGGACCAACAGAAAGGCAATGTTGGTTGATTTTAAAAATATAACCTATACCGTTGTCGATCAAGTCATGATGTTAGTATTTTGGGCTGCCGAATTGCTGTGTGGTGGGCAAATACTTAGGCTAAATATTCCGCCAAGAATCCCCCTTGTCTTTACCGAAGCTGCCTTGCCAGCCAATGCCTTTTGGAAATTGTTGTTGGTGGCGTTGGTTACCTCCGGCCATGTACGTAAATGACAACATGTAGCCGGCTTGTTTATCTATGCGGAGCATGCGAATAACTCCATAATTGGAAACCAAAGTTGCTTTCCAACTCCTCTGTATCGTTAAGAAAGCTGTGTCTTAGAAAGACAACAAACGTCGAACCTTTCCCTATTCTTTATCAGTCTTTTGGCTACCTAGGCATTAATTCCGAATATTATAATGGACGGTGGTATCAAGGCATGGCTCCAGGTATTCGGCTCTTTTTGCGTTTTTTTCAACACCTGGTAGGTGCTAGTTCTTTCCACCCAAAACTCGTAAGGCTGACTTTTGACTTCCAAGGGGTCTTGTAAACTCTTTTGGCGTTTTCCAAACATTCTATCAAATTGACCTTCTCAACACCCATTCCCCCTCGAATATATCATGGATTGGCTCCTTTCAAACTTTCCTCCTTTTGGTGGGGGCAGCTCTTGTCGGCACACTGTTCGATCGTGGTTATTTACGATTTCTAATCCAGCTTGGAACCTTTCTTGTCGTATTTGGTATGATGATGTTGAGCTTGTGTACCCAATATTGGCAGGTGTTTTTAGCCCAAGGGCTGGCTGTTGGTCTCGGTCTCGGTTGTCTATTTCTCCCGAGTGTGGCTGTTTTAGCGCACTACTTTTCAAAAAAGAAGAGTACCGCTTTGGGAATTGCATCTGCGGGGGGCAGTTTAGGTGAGTGTTTCTCCACCCCATGCAGAAAGATAGTTGTTAATCATAGTTACTTGTAGGGGGCATCATCTACCCAATTGTTTTCCAAGAGCTAGTTCCTCAGGTGGGCTTTGCCTGGTCAATCCGCATCATGGCATTTATAATTTTAGCGCTTCTGATGATCTCGGTGTCTATCTTGACTGTTAAGATACCCCCATCGTCTACTAGGCGTCCGTTATACGATAAGAGGGCTCTCCTCGACTTACCATACGTCACTTTTTGTATTGGGCAGTTCTTTGGAATCATGTCCATCTATATTACCCTATTTTACGTTCACCTTTACGCACTAGAGCAAACGACCATATCGCCGCATCTCGCTTCCTACCTTTTGTCGATTATGAATGCTTCCTCCATAGCGGGGCGTCTTCTTCCAAACTTCGTTGCTGACAAACTTGGTCCACTAAATGTCCTGATTCCCCTCACTGCCGGTATATCTGTTTTGACTTTCGGTTGGATCGGAATCCACAATGCTGTGGGTCTTGTATTCTTTTGCATACTCTACGGTTTTCTACAGGGCCCGTTCGTGTCGTTGCCTCCAACCATAGTTGCTACCCTCTCACCAAATCTGCAGAGCATTGGTGTGCGACTTGGAATGATGTTTGCTATTTCTGGAATCGGTTCATTAATTGGTGGGCCAGTGGCAGGTGCTATATTGCTGAGACAAAATGGATGGATGTGGCTCCAGATCTGGTGCGCTCTTTTATTCGTGGTGTCATGTCTATTCTCGGTCATCGCGAAGCTATTAAAGAAGAATCCCGCGATTCCAGCCCTAGAGTCAACTGAAATCGGACAACACGAAGTTGCGAAAGCATGAGGTAATGGTGTTTTTGATGGGGCAACCCTTGAAACAAAAACAATGCGGGAGTAACATCAGGGGCTTGCCGGAGGATTTAGAATAGTAGTGGTCAGAGATCAAAAACTAGAACAGTAACGAGATTTCTATGTAAAAATTGACTCTCATAGCTCAATTTCAATGATTCCCTCAGAATCGCCTTCAGGACGCCAAATATTTACAATACGCAAGCCCGCTTGCCCCACAAGTTCACGCCATTGGCTTTCAGTTCTTTCCATTCCAGAGCAGAGAGTGAGCATGTTTAAATCCATCATTGCGGGTGCCATTGAGCATCCAGTGTCCCATAAAACGTATTCGTTCAAAAGAATTTTTGAATACCCTGGTGTCATAGCTGCTGCTGTGTGGCGGAAAATTTGAAGACATTTGTCGTCCGGCCACTAGAAGATGAGAGTCAGCTAGTGCGGGGTCTTGTAATTCGGAGCTGCTTCTTTCTCCATCGAGATTTTTACGACTGTGACAGACAAAATAGCAAAGAGATATTAGATCAAGTTACTCACGTCGTGAAAGATGAAATGAAAAAAGTAGGCCCGAGATCCTGTGTATTTTGTTAACTTAGACATCAAGAAGAAACCAATATTCGAGAGCACGTACCTTTTACTGGCTGAGCACCAGATAAGAAATCATAACTCACTACCTCGATATTTGAGGGCAGAGGGGGCACTTTTTCGGTAACGTGGGGAAGATCTTGAAGTACAAGCTTGGAATTCTGAGAAAATCTCTGTTGGAAAGCCTCCAAATCGTGTCCCCAGCCACCACCAACATCCACCAGAAGTACAGTCTCCATTTGGTAACCTTTGAGTAGCTGCCCAGTTACCGGAAACCACTCAACCCAACTCGGGCGTGAATGGCGAATACCAGTCATCATATTGTTAAAATCTTCCAATGTGTTCGATTTTGAGCTGCAATAGTCAAAACATGCAAGATTAGTTTGCAGGGCATATTGCAATGGGCCATCATGGAGGCTAGTCGGCGACTTGTAACCGAACTTTTGCATGTATTCGGGGATTTTTGCTGCAGTCCCAAACGTCATATCCCAGAGATGTTTGTGGCTTCCTTCAATCGAAGGCATCGTCATGGCTGTGGTAACTTTTGTTGGAGCCCATTTCTGTTCGCCCACTTCTTCCACAAACCCGATCAAAGAGAGAACTCTCATTAATCGTACTGGTTCGCCCATAGTTAGCCTAAGGTGGAACTGAATGGGAAAGGACAATAAATACCGATGAGCAGTTTCTCTCCGCCGGATTTAATGGAGAGCTCCTCCGCTGTGATAGCCGAAGAGTGCTCGGTGACAAACTTAAACAATTTGAGGTCGATAGCTAGCCTGGCACACAACACCTGAAGTGGCTTGTTCCAACAGTAGTCAGTAAATCAAGGAAAAAACAAGCTATATGCTGCCCCACTAACCATAAAGGATAGTTGTACTGCAGTATCTTCTGGTGTCTCCAGTTCTAGTGTCAATGCTCTACTAAGTTGTGCCGCCTGCTTTCGGGAACCCCCATCGTTCTTCTTCAAGAGGGTTTCGATCTCGCCAATCAAATCCATGGACGTCTTTTTTGGATCCATTTTGATGATTCCCAATGCCGTCGTAGACTGTGCGAGAATTGGTAGAGTAGTGAGAATAAACAGTTCAGAGAAAAGAAAGTCTGCTACTCCAAGTACTGAGGGATAACACTAGAAAGAGATGGAGAAAGAGTATCGAGCCTGAGGGCAATCTTGGTAGTTCCTTGGTGGAACCACTTCATGCATACCCTTGCGGCCTTTGTTGGTACCAACATGAAAAGCTCCCCAGTTTAGAGTGACATTTCACAGCCAATCGGCCTTGGATACCAATTTCATTTCTGGTCAGCTCTTCCTTGTCATGGTTGTCATGTTGGTATGCCGTGATCATCCTCACTTGCTGCAGCCACTGAGCCTCTGTAGATACAACACCAACACGATTCCAACCCAAAAATCGTTTCTTTTTATTGGATGCTTCGCAATACCACGGCCTTTAAGACACGAAATACTGGTTCCCCTCCCGGTTAAAGATTTCACGAGGTTGCATCTGTAAGTCAAGGGAAGGTAAGGGCGGCTAGGTAGTAGATTTGGCAGCCAGGAACTGGGAAGGGGTTAATATTGTTGGTATTGGGATCGTTCCGTATGGCCGACTTGTGCATCGGAGGCTTTCTACGTAGAAACCCCAAATGCAGAGAGATTCTGCGTGGTCTTGGACACCAGCTCCGCTTGTTGACAAAACAGCGTTTGAATTATACCAAAGAGAAGAATTCTACTTTTGGGGATCTTGAGTGGCAAGAAGTCTCGGAGCCACATTTTCTGGCTAGATTTTGCTGTCCAAGTATCCTCAGCATGATTAGGATTCTTCAGTGGACTAAGTCCGTGGACTGCAACAATGCTGTGTAAAGTTGTCATTTAGAGATCTGAACCTTAGAGAATGGTCATTCTTACTCGATTTCTGCACATTTTGGTGGATCTGGGACGTATATCTCTTTCAGAAATGACGTATTAGAAGTCTGCAAGTAATTAGCACAATCATTTATTGTGAAAGATTCGGAAATTTTACCATTTTCGAGGAAGATTTTGGACCGCGAAAAAACAGTTGAGATCGAAAGTGCAGGTAGATTTAACTGGGTAGAGTTGGTGAGATAAGAGGGAGATGGCTGGCTGACCTGAGACATTGTACATAACTCAGCCCTGCGCCACGCGAACGTATTTTGAAATAGGCTTGCTTCTTCCCCCTTCATGAGGGGCTGCACCATCGGAACGATTATCGAATGGCTCGCCTAAGCGGTCCAGAACAAAGCCAAGTGCCTAAGATAAATATCAATGGGACTGTATGAGAATTATAAAATATCGTGAGGACCTGCGATCAAACACAAGAGGTGTGCACCTTGCTGCTTTACGGATGCCTTAAAACACCCCAAGAGATAGACTCGATATTTATACGTTCTGACAACCACCGTTTTGTTCAACCCTATATTTAATCCTTTTATAAAGTGGTATGCACAAGAGATAGGCGTACTATTTTCTATTTCGCCCCCTTTTTCGCTTAGTTTTATTCGCGTGAGCAGCGAGTTAACGTCAACACAACAACAATATTCAACTAAACATTTGCATTACAAATAGATAGAATGTAAATCAATTGATTTTTCAGTAGAGGTTGTAAGGATCACTTCTGAAAGGGAATTGCTGACAGACCTATGATTTGACACTTTTTGATTGTCTGTATTCAAGGACTAAAAAGGAATTGCTGGAATGCATTCAGGCTAGTGCTGGTCTGGTGGGTTGAATTGAACTCGAGGTGTACATTTGAAATAGCGCACTCGTGGGCCTCGTGGTGCTCAAAATAGATACGTGTTGGGATGTGGCCGTTGTTGCGAGCCAATGGCACAGGAAAGACAAAAGCTCCCACAACCCACACATGCAGAAAGTTAGAGCCGAGGAGAATGGAAGAGATGTGGATCGTTAACTGACTGAAGATGCACTGTAAAATACTAAGCCCCCAATGTAACCACAGGATGGCTCCTACCTTGATAGGTTTTCTCTAGAGTAGTCTTTTCATTGCCATTTTATCTGACCAAACGATAGAATGACAATTGCCTTCGGTTCACCTGACTCCACCTACGCGCTCAACGTCCCCTCCAACCTCAAATCCCTACTACTAGCTCCCAACCAAATCTTAAAAGTCCCAGTAGGAAGAACCCACTTCCCACTCGCCGACTCCCAGAAACTCAAATCCTTCCTCCTCAAACCAAACTTCACAGTAGCGCTCTTCCCAACCTCAATAGCAACCTTTTGGAATCCCCTCAACTGTCTAATCGGTGTCGCAGGAGCAGAATCCGGAAGTCCAACATAAAGTTGCGCTACTTCTGCCCCAGAAACCGTACCGTTGTTTGTGATTGTTGCTGTAACTGTCGCAACGATATCATAGAGATTTGCGATTCCACCAGGAGCCTTGATCGTTGAAGAAGAAGTCGTGGAAATGGGTGTTGTAGTCAAAGCCGAGTAGGAGAAAGTAGTATAACTCAATCCAAACCCAAACTCATACCGTGGCGAAATGGAATTTTTATCAAAATGTCTATAATCAATGAAAAGCCCCTCACTATAATTATCATCACCAGGAGCGATGCTGGCACCATAATCCGAAGCCTGTTTCGCAATTGTGTATGGGAGTTTTCCGGAGGGGGAAGTGGATCCGTAGAGGATATCTGCGAGACCGGTTCCACTTTCTTGTCCGGGGATTCCGGCCCAGACGATGGCGATGACGCTGGGGAGGGCGAGGATGGGTTCTAGTGTTAGAGGACCGACGGAGTGGATTACTACAATTACTTTCTTAGAAGCTGCAGCTACTGCTTTGACGAGGTCGTTGCCATTGTGCCAAGGGTCGAGGTTGAGGCGGTCGCCTGCTGCGCTTTCGACCTAGAGGTTGTGAGAAATGAGTAAATTGGAAGGGCAACAGGACTTACGGTAATGTAGTTCTCACCAGCATCTGAGTTGATGAATACGATTGCTGTTTCGGCAGCGGCAGCAGCGTTTGCGCCATCAGCTGGAGTATCGGTGGTAGATGTTGTAAGTGTAGTTCCATCTTTCGATGCCTGAGTTTGGATAGCATCAAATGGCGCAATCAAATACTAAAATAATTTAGCGATTACTTCCCCAAAATTTACAGCCTGATATATTTCTTACCGGAAACTCGGCAGTCCCAGATCCCCAGCCCTAATTCAAGAATCAGCACCGTTAATACCATAATTACGATCACAGCACAACATACCATAGCCAAAGTCCCAGTATTACACCCCCTATCCACACAAGCATTCGCCCCATTTGGATTAACAATAGCATCCTGTCCCACAATCGCCAAACTCTTTGGCTTGTTCAACGGCAGAGCATTTCCATCGTTCTTAAGTAGGACGATTCCATCTCTCGCAATAGCCCTAGCAACAGTTTTATGAGTCCCTTGAACATTTGGTCCGCCTTTTCCCCCATTCCAAGATGTCCAGCCTTGAACGCTTGGATATCCGGTGTCTTGACCGACGAAGTACCATGAGGCTAGGATTCGAGTTACCATGTCATCGAGTCGAGATTGTGGGACTTGGCCGCTGGGGATGGTTAGCCGAGAAACCAAGGGGGAGGGGAGACGCACGAGGAAATTGCACTTGTTAGTGCGGAGCCCCAGAGGAATTTTCCGTCTCCGAATCCGTCTCCTGGCATTGTCATATCCTAGTAATCATTAGACTAACTCCAATTTCCATACCATCTTGAGAAGTTCTCACCAAACCGGCATTTGCACTTCCACTCGTAGTATGTTGAGCACCCCAATCTATTCTCTTCGTAAGCCAACCCATTCCAGCCAAGTCATAGCTTCAAACACAGAAACTCACCACTAACAACAAAACCTTGAAAGTCCAATTCGTCCTTCAGAATGCTGGAAAGTAATAGTTTATTCTCACATATCCAAGTAATGTTGGCTTTATTATAAGCGCACATAACCGAAGCAACGTTTGCTTTGACAGCATCTGCAAACGGCCATAGGTACAACTATTTCGTATGTTAGCTTAGAATTTCTTCAAAATTTGAGATTTCCAATTACCTCGTGATTAACCCTATCTGGGATATTTGCGCTCTGAGAGTCTCGGTTCTTTTCTTGCTCGTTACCAACTGAATTCCGTCAATGTTTGTTTTGAAAAAGGGGCTTATACAGTTCCTCACTATAATGTTTAGCATTTGCCTGCACCCCACCAGTTTGCATTCCCTTAATCGTCTATCCCCAAATCAGCTTACGTCCGTACACCATTCAGGTTGATCATACCTCAGACATAGCAATCCCAGATAAATAAGGATCATTCGAGAAGCCCTCCCAATTCCTGCCTCCCGTAGGAATTTTCCCAAGAGGACCAGAAACAGGACCAAGTAGAACATGAACACCCAACCCCTTCGCTTCTTGTCCTACACCATCTGTCAACAACGGAGAAGTGAGGGATGGGAAGGGGAAAATATACCCAGAGCAAGACCCCTGGCATTCATCAATGCAGCATCCCACGTACTACCCGTAGTAATGCCCGCAGGGAAAGCCGTAACCTGCTGTGCGTATCTCACTCTAGATGTGCAAATATCAGCCATCAATTCCACTCCTACCCATTGTCTCCTTCTCCTCCCCTTCCCATACCCCTCACAGTCCTCACGGAATCCAATTCACGATAAAACTTACCCCAAAGGCCCATCCTGCAAGCAAAGCGCCGGGAACTTTATACTATTCGCCGACCCCGTATTCCCCACACAGGGACCCTTCTGCCACCCAACACCGGTTACCATACCCACCTTCTCTTGGTTCGAGAGTTTCGCGAGGGCAGTTTTCGCTTTCGTGTATGCTGCTGCCCAATCGCCATCTCCTGGTGCGGCGGAGATGGTTGTTGCTAGGGCGAGCCATAGGGAAGCGGAGGATGGGAGCTTCATTTTCGCGACGAGAAGAACGGGGGGGAGAGAAGAGAGGAAGTTACAAGAGGGAAGGAAGCGAGAAGAGAGGCAAAATGAAAGGAGATTGATTTTATTAGAAGGAGTATGAAAATGCCGTCCTAACCAAGAACCAAGAAAATTCCCCCAAGACTCCGCCGAGATACATACGACACAGTGCCTAAGAGAATCCAAGTCCCTTGATCTCAAAAATAATACGCATTGCCCAATGAAATTTAGCTCACTATAAATGTGCGAATAGGGGTGATCATCAGATCAAGAATTCTGGCCGCAAACTTGTGGCCATTCGCGGGGATGTATAGATCTTCAATTTGGCAGTAAGGTACACACACGACAGTCCCGACAACCCCAGGAGAGTCTCCGCAAATGTTTTGGATATATGAGTACAAAGACGGGAAGTATGATGCGCAAATGAAAATGCACTGCCGGACTGTCAATTTAGCATAAACTCCCAACACAATATAGCAGAACGGCCCGCAGATACCGTCGGCACACATTGAAAACTCCCGAAAGCAACTTTCGTTTCAGGAGACATAATTGGAGATCCCGGTGCCCCTTCCTATTCACGGAGAAAGAACTCACCGAATTTAGCAGCCCGCATCAACTCCATGCGTAGTGAAATCATCGAATCATTCTTCCGAAGAAGATTTCATTGCTATGAATCAACATCATAAAGTACATCTGTACGTATGACGTACTTTGCAGATGGCTTTTCGCCTTTCCGAACTCCGGTGCCTTCGTGTAATAAACTACCTTCTGTCTCCCCATGGGGGAACATGGCCACGCTTCCTTGAATGGGCTTAACGGGATATGCATTCATGACACCTTCTTTCGCACTGGGGAGGAAGAATGTGGTTTCTCCAGCTCCGAACTCGTCGTTTAGGTATATAAGGAATGTGAAGAGGGATGATTGTTTTGCTTCGGGTGGAGATGAGTCGTATATGTATTTATCCTGGGCATCGATCGAGGAAGGGGGCCATGCTCCGTCTGCGAAAGTTTGGTCAATAAATTGTCAAGTTATGGAGTTAGGTCGTGCGTGATTCTTACCAATGTGAGCTCGATATTCTGCTCCAGGTACGTATCTATAAACTCTGAAACGACGATTTAATCCTCTAACCTTTTTGCCACCCACAACTTCAGGAACAAAAGATTGAACTCTACTCCAAAGTTTCGAACAGAAAGTTGTATCTACAACCCAATAAAAGTTGTGTGCCAATATGCTACTTTCCTCCCCCTTTTCTCGGATTGGTGCATCTGGCGTAAACCCAATTGTTTCAGCGGCAGCAATTATCTGTGTACATTCTTCTGGCATCAGCACATCTTTCAGTAAGTGTAGATTTGGGACGGTGGGATGTTTATGGTGAGATGCTTTCGAGTGAGTTGTGGATAGAGGGATTGAGTCCTCCCTGGAGGTATATAGAATAGCAGGGTGGAGATTCGCTGGCTTCCGTTGAAGGCCCGAAGTGGTCTCGATAATTCGGAAATTGGATTTGGTATCTTTTGGGAGCGAGGAAGATATGCTGCCATTGAGGACACTGGCATATGTCCCCCTTCTGATCGAATCGCCCCTCAGGTCCCATTCTGCCATTGGTGAGATAGGCCCAGTTGCCTCTGTTCCTATATTGTAGTCGGTCGGGCCAGTGAGGCGGAGAATGGAGTCGAGTACGACTAAAAGGATTTCCTCGGCTGGTGTTCGTTTCGAGGTGCCATCCAATTGCTCTGCCAGCCCACTAACAACATCCAGATCCCGTACCCATCGGCACAACGCTCCAAGTTTTGGTGTTTTGCCTCGAATCCGCATTTCAGCGAGAAGAATTCGTGCTTCGACATACCCGCCATCTGCCAATGCTCCACTGACTCGAGCCGTAAGGTTTGTGTCTCCTATAACTAATTAATATCAAGCATTTGTAGTTTCAACGGGCCACAAACCTGTTGCATTAAAGCCAGTAGTGCAAGACTGGCGGAATTCGTAAACAGCAGTTCTCAAATCCTTGCAAGCCTTGGACTTGATAACGCTGGGGTTCTCGGACAAGGCATGGAGAGTATCAATTGCGAGCTCAATATCTTCCTGGTCCAGACCAATGGCTTGAATGTTCTTGGGCTCGACATCGGGAGGTGATTGGGATTTGTCTGGAGGAGGCGTTACAATCGCAGCTGTCTTGAGTTTCTTCGAACTGGTGTCAATCTGCGGGCCTTGGTGCTTCCTCTTCCCTTTCGTTTTAGCCATCTTGAAGGTGTGAGATGGTGTTTTTGGGGAGAAATTACAATGCGAGCTGAGCTGAGGGGCAACTTCAAGGCGGTGTACGAATCTTGGCGGCAGAAAGATGGTCCCGAGGTTTACCCACTCAACCGCGGACCCCCTGTCGTGAGCAATTTCGACTCATCCTTTGTCGAAGTGTCGAAAGCAGGCGCAGACCACCATCCACCACATCAATCGAGTCATCTCAGTTGTTGAGCCGTCGTCGTCGTATAGGCACACATATCCAGGGTACAAGTACTGTCTTTCCTTCCCCCTCTCAATCCCCAATAATTCTCAACAAACTTCCCCTCACCACCCCTCACCCGACGGTGCAGAACACCTTCTATTTCCACTACCTCTTCAATCATGGTGGGAGCATCAGGGGCATCAGGAGCATCAGCTGGAGCAACCTTAGGAGCAACTTCCGGGGAATCTCTTGCGAGCCTAATCTTGGAAGCTGAGTACAATTGTGCGACGTGCCTTGCTAGCTTTAACAGTCGCGAGACCCACCGATCACATATGAAGGATGAGTGGCAGTAAGTGTCAATTCTCAGCAGAGAGCGACACAAAAAGCTAATACCACAAGTGTCTACAACCTCAAACGACGGATTGCTTCCTTGCCCCCAATCTCATCCAGAGTATTTCACGAGCAAGTGCTTCCGGCCGATACCCCGGATGATGAGACGGAGCCAGCATTTCAAAAGTCGTGCATAGCGTGCCAGCAACACTACTCCAATCGAAAAGCATGGCACGCACACCTCAAATCACGAAACCATATTCAGGCCTTTGCCGATTTCAACTCGAAAGCAACTACCTCTGAAGACAGTCCTTTCCTTGAAAATCTTTCTTTGGAGGACCCCGAAAATCAGTCCTCTGACGATGAGGAGGAATTCAATGCAAAGCAATGTTTGTTCTGCAAATACGGCTCGGCAGACATGGAGCTGAATTTGAAGCACATGTCTCAAGCACACAGTTTCTTCATCCCGGATGCAGAATACCTCATCGACATGGAATCACTGCTCAGCTATCTCTTTACTATCATCTCTGAGTTCAACGAGTGTCTCTTTTGCGCCAGTTTGAAGAGCTCAAAGTTCGCAGTTCAAGCTCATATGAAATCAAAAGGTCATTGCAAATTTGATCTCGAGGATGAGGAGAATCAGTTCCGCCAGTTCTATGATCTCTCAGGAGATGCCGACGAAGAATATATAACACAACCCAAGACCCTTGTTCCACATGAGGACGAGCTTCGATTGCCCTCGGGAAAGATTCTTGGAAATCGGACAGCCCGACCTCAGCGGCCCCCAAAACGACCATCATCTCCATCTCCCAAGCAAAAGGTTCTCGATGAGTCAGAAACTGTGGAGGTGTCAGCAAAGGAATCCAAAGATCAAAGACTCGTTATGAGAGCTGGTACGTCAACCAGCTTGGTCGGAGTCCCAGAGGTACAGCAAAGAGCTTTGATGGCGATGGCGGATAAAATGATGAAGGCGGAGGCGAGAGCAAAGAATGAGTACCAGTTAAGACTCGAAAGGGGAGGAAACAGACAGAAACGGTACAAGGTCCCCAGTATAGGTAAAAAGGCCGGTGGTCTGGAGAAGAGACTGGGCTAGGTACTATTTTTGCCACTCTTTATCAACTCTTTTTCCAAGCAAATATTTGCCGTTGTAAATTTTTAATTCGCATGCCTCTTTTGATTCTTGCTTACCTAGACATTGCTTTGAGACGCAATCACAAGTGGTGTAAGAAATGTAGTAGAAATGTAGCTATAAGCCAGCTACAAATGAAGCCTCAAATACGGGTAAAGGTTAGGATTTTTTAACTCGTCGATTTTCAAAATTCTTATATTAAATTAATTAGTTAATACTAAAATATAAGAATTCGAAGTTTAAAGACTATACGATTAACGTAGTAGAAGATATAGCTAGGTAAAGTATATAATAAACGACTATAAATATAATAGAGAATATAAACTTAGTAGACGTATAAGAACCTATATAAGGACCTCCGTAGTAGTTAATAGACATGTTTAACTAGCAGTAGCGAGAGATATAGCTTCTTACTAAAAGTTAAAACTAATTAATAGCTAACCTTTCTAGCTAATAAGAAGAAGCTTTTATAAGACTTAAAAGAAGACTTCCTTCTTCTAATTCTCTATAACCTACGCCTACGCCTACCTCGACACCGGTATCAGTTACGAATACTAATCGTAAGCTAAAACACTGCCTTCTATACTATAACGAAACTTAAACGAACTAAACAAAGATGACTAAGTCTCGAAGGTTAGTATATAGGTAAGAAGTATAGATACGCTGGGTTGTTTACTTAGAAGTAAACTTATTACTTATATCAAAGATATTAAACAAGATAATAAGATTAATAACTAAAGTTAAGCACGAGGCTTCTATCTAATAGTAGACGTGCTAGTCTTATATAGAACTGTATTCTCCTGTTCTAGTCGCTCTATGTCACGAATCACGTGCAAATCGTGATACGTAGTCCAGACGGCGTTCTAACAGGACAAGGCACAGGTATCTAGGAAAGGAAAGGTAACACAGGAGGAAGCCTAGAAGTAATAGCACTTAAAGGACTTCAGGATCTCATTGTTAGGATTATGTTGGAATCACGTGACTCTGTCAGCAGACACGTGATGATCGCCTACATCGCCTACATCGCTCGGTTAGCGGGCGATGCAAGCGATATAAGGGTTTTAGAGCGATATAGGCAAAGGACGAAGGTTCTATATATACTAGCACGTCTGCTATCTAGATAGGAGCTTCGTACTTAACTTTAGTTATTAATTTTATTATCTTATTTAATATCTTTAATATAAGTAACGAGTTCACTTCTAAGTAAACAACCTAGCGCATTTATACTTCTTACTATATACTAACCTTCGAGACTTAGTCATCTTTGTTTAGTTTATTTAAGTTTCGTTACACTTTAAGCACCTACTTAGAAGTAAGATCGCTACTATGTCAGCAACCTCTTCTACTCTAAGAACCACCCTACTAAGGCCAGCTGCGGACCCCCCAGTTACACTAGTTATACCGGTTACTACTCTTTAAGAAGAAGTAAAACTTCCTCTTCTAAAGCTGTTCAATAGCTTGCCTGAGAAGCTAGCTGAATTCTTAATAAAAGCTTCCCTCTACTTAAGTTTTTATTATACCTAGTTTCTAAGTAAAACTAACTAGGTTATATAGTTGTCCACCCGTCTTAAAAGGGCAGCTTATAACTAGTTAGAACCGTACCTAGAGGATTACTAGATAAACAAAACAGCTAATAGAAAGGTCTCTCTTTAGATGTCTAAAAAGACAAGGGATTTGTTTAGGAATATTCGAGGATTTAGAGAGGGAATCAACTAGGCTTTTAAGGATGTTAATATAAAGAAAAAGGCAGTTAGAGCTTTATATATACTTAGGCAGAAGGGATTAGCTGCTAAGTATACCTTATAATTTCAATAGTACTCTATATAAATAGGATAGAACGATAAAGCATTATATAAACAATTCTATTATAGACTTAAGGATAACATAAAGGATAAAATCGCACAAGAGGATTTTCTAAACATATTAAATAAATTAACGAATAACGTAATTAGGATCGACAACTATATCTATAAAAGAAATCTAGAGAAGAAAGGAAGTTATAGTTATTAATATAGAAAGAGTAGACGAAAAGATTATAGAGATCCTATAGAAATCGATACTACTCGAAAATCATAGGTTCTAGAGAAGGAATCTAAGAAAGAAAACTCCTAGAGGGGAGGATTATCCTAGAAAGAGCGAAGTCGTCGACGCGAGCAGAACTTATATTATAACTATGGTCTTCCTAGCTATAGAGCAAATGAGTATAGTAAGAAGAAAGACTCTAAAGGGAAACAAGCTAACGCTACTATCTAAAAAGAAGTAGCTTTACTAGAAAAAATCGAACTCACAGATAAAGAACTCGAAGCTAGAGGTTATAGCACATAAATTGAAATAGACGCTATAGATACAACAGCAGGCGCTATATACTTATAGCTAAACAAAGGAATTAAGTTATAAGTTAGTAAGGTATAGGATACTAATGATAATAGGGATCTATTACTTAAAGAATATTATAATACACGGCCGGAAATAGATTATAAATCGCCTCTTTAGGTAGAATATAAATCACTACTATTAATAAGTTTATTAAAGTCGTCGGAATCGATATCTAACTTATTAGAGGTAAATCTAGGAATATATAAGCCTAAATAAGGCGAAATATAGGTATTTATTAGAACCTTTAAAAGAGGGAATAGATAGGTATATATAGAAAACTAGAAACCTAATTTCTAGAGCCTATATTCTACTTAGGGAATTAACTCTACTATTTTAACTACCTATAAAATAGTTTAGAATAAATAGGATAGAATAACTTTAGTAAGCCTTATTACTAGAAGGGAAACCATCGAATTTAAAGAACCTAGACTAGAATAAGCAGTATCTAGTAAACTATCTAGTATACCTAAGATAAGAGATATTTAGATAGTTATAGATCTATAGGAAGAAACTAGTTTATAGTAATAACAGGGTCCTAATAACTTTATAGGACGCTCTAAACCTAGTTTTTTAGGTACGCTATCTAATAATAGGGAAACTATACTAGAAATAGGAGGCTAGTATACTATAGTCGCTTTAGTTGGAAAAGTTAGAGTAATATTCTAGGAATTACGAAGTAGGAAGTTATTTAGTATAATCTTCTAGGAGATAAACGAATATAATATAGACTAAGAAACAGAGTTAGTATAGAGAGAGCTCTACTAACCGATAATTAGAAAATTAAACGCTATATCTAGAGAGAATTAACTTGTAGTAATAGCAAAGATAAGAGGAAAGGAACTCTAAGTTATAATTAATTTAGGAGTAACGAGTAATTTTCTTTCTCTAGTAGCTTAGAAAAAGCTAAACGTCCTAATTAAAGATATAAAGCTATACTGCCTAGGAGTAGTTAACGGAATAGATGTTATATACTAGGATAGAATTATTAATTAGTAAACCATTCTAATAAGTATTACTATTGAAGGACACTGCTTAGATATATAATTTAATATTATTAAAATAGGAAGTAAGGAAGTAATACTAGGTATGTTATAGATTAGGGAATATAATCTAGATATTAATTAGAAGGCTTAAATAATAACCTTTAGTCGATATAATTACGTAGGTTTGTAATTATAACTTTAAGGCTAGAACGAGGTTAGTGCTACCTCTTCTAAGATGCTAGGACACCTTGCCCAGGGTCCTTCATAGGTTAGTAGGACAGCTGATAACGAAATACCTATGTAGTATAGAGAATTTAAGGCTTTGTTTAAAAACCTAGAAGACTTACGAGCCTTACTAGAACATTGCTTATAGGACTATAAGATTAAATTAAAAGAGGATTATTACCTCTTAAAGTAAAAGCTTTGGTTATATAACTAGAAAAGCCTATAGAGGATAGAAAGTTATATAAAGGAAGGTATTAAGAAGGGATATATTAGAAAATCTAAGTTACTAATTACCTTAAATATACTTATTATTAAGAAAAAAGACGATCTAGATAGAAGAGTATATATTAATTACTAAGAAGTAAATTATATTATAGTTAAGGACGCTTATCCGCTGCTACCTAGCTAATACTTATAAGATAAGTTAGGCAAGGCAGTACGATTTATAAAACTAGATTAATAAAACGTCTATAGACTTATATAAATAAAAGTCAGAGACGAATAGAAGATAGTATTTACCTTACTATTAGGCCTTTACGAATATATAGTTATACTATTTAGACTCTATAATATACTAGCTATATATTAGAGATAAAATAATAACATTTTAAGAGATCTTCTAAAAGTAATAGTAATCTATTACTTAGATAATATCTTAATCTTCTTAGAAAAAGAAAAAGAATATAAGGGATATATTAAAGAAGTTTTATAATAACTAGTAAAAGTAAACTCTTAGTTGAAACTCTTAAAATACGAGTTTAGAGTAACTTAGACCCTTTTCCTAGGATAGGTATTTAGCTTAAGGAAAATAGAGATAGATCTAGTAAAGATCTAAGACGTCTTAAACTAGAAGTTACTAGAAAATGTAAAAGACGTATAGTCCTTCCTTAGATTTGTAAACTTTTGCTGTCTATTTATTTAAAACTATGTAAAAATTATTAAACCAATGTTAGAACTAGTTAAAAAAGCTATTAGATTTATATAGAATAAATAAGCAGAAGATGCTTTTTAGAAAATCAAAGCAAAGTTTATAGAAAAACCTATTTTATACGATTTCGATATAGACAAACCTAGTATAATCGAAATAGATGCTTTAAATATAGTAGTAAGTACAGTTCACCTATAGCTAAATAATAAAGGAAAACTTATACCTATTATATATTATTCTAAGATATTTAACCTAGTATAATAAAACTATAACATTTTCAATAAAGAATTGCTTACTATAGTATTAGCTTTAGAACACTAGAGAATTTATTTATAGCTAGTAAAACACCTAGTTATAGTTTTATCTAACTATAAGAACCTTAGGACATTTACAACTACTAAGGAACTTATAACAAAGCAATTAGCTAGATGGTTAGAGATATTAGAAGGATTCGACATCGTTATCTAATATATAAAAGGAACGTTGAATACTCAAGCTAATACTCTTAGCCGAAAACCTAGATATAAGAGAAATAAGAAGTATAAAAAGATTATAATCTTAAAAACTCTTAAGAATAGAGACTTAGTACCTACGGTATATAAGATAGTAGCGATAAACGATATATAGATAGACAAAATTTAAAACATATATAAAGGTTATAACTAGTACGTAAAAGGGAAACTATAGGTTCCTAGTTTATACGTAAAAGAATTTATATAAGAATACTATACTACGCCCGCTCATAGTTACTAAGGAATTCGAAGAACCCTCTAGAGGATAAGACAACACTACTATATTAATCAGTTATCTATAATAGTCAAGGAAGTAATAGCAGAATATAATACCTATACTAGGAACAAGGCTTCCTACTATGCTCCTTATAGACAGATAAACACTACTCTAATACTATAGATACCTTAGAAATCAATATCTATAGATTTTATTATCAAATTACTAAAATCTAAAGATCTAATAATAAGAGTTAAATATAATATAATCCTAGTTATTATAGAACGACTTACAAAGTATATAATTCTTATAGTATATATAGAGTCAAGTACGGCTAAGGAATTAGTATTCGCATTCCTTAAAGAAGTAGTCTTAAGACATAGACTACTAGAAGAAATACTCTTAGATAGAGATAAGCTCTTTACCTTAAAATTTTAGATCGCTCTTATAAAATAATTAGGTATAAAAAGAAAGCTTTCTATAGCTTTCTACCTTTAAATAAATAAAGGAAACGAACAGATGAATTAAGTAGTTAAAACATACCTTTATTATTATATAAACTACTAGTAAGACAACTAGGTAGAACTACTACCCTTAGCATAGTTTGCCTATAATAGTTTAGTAATAGAAATAACACTTATTACGTCATTCTATACCAATTTTAGGTATAAATTATTAGCGTATTAAGAACCGCTATCTACGACCATTAATAACCAACTTACTCGTGTTTAAGTCTTAAAAATT
Organism: Calycina herbarum; assembly: GCA_001414485.1. Lineage (NCBI taxonomy): Eukaryota > Fungi > Ascomycota > Leotiomycetes > Helotiales > Pezizellaceae > Calycina > Calycina herbarum. The sequence goes on along the minus strand of LLEY01000144.1, from coordinate 8,706 downwards.
AAAAGTTTATATAAGAAACTTGTAGAGGACTTACAGTTTATAGCTAAAAGAAATACATACTACTATAATAAACAACGTAGTTAGGAGCTAACGCTAAAAGAGGGGGATAAAGTCTACTTAGTATAGAAAAACATCGATACAAAAAGACTAAGTAATAAACTAGATTATAAAAAACTTAAACTATTTAAAATCAAACGTATTAAAAGACCTTTAAATTATAAATTAGCATTACTAAAGATAATAAACATCTACCTAGTATTCTACATATCCTTACTCGAACTAGCACTACCAGGAGCACTACTAGCCCTAATTATAAAAATCTAACTAGTAAACCTAAACACTAAATATAAAGTTGAAAAGATTCTTAACTATAGACTTATTAGAGGACGAGTTAAGTATTTAATTAAATAGTTAAATTACCTACATTCAGAGAACACTTAGGAACTGAAAGGAAACCTTAACTAGTACTAGGTAGAACTTTAGGAGTTCCACCAGTAAAACCTAAGCCTACCCACATCTCGTAGTTAGTAGGGAAAACCTCGAAAAAAGCGGAATCGAGACCAGGTTCTAGAGGAATGTCGAAAAGGGACATACTAGCATAAGCAGGTATATAATTATCTAGGCCTCTACCTAAGACTATAATCGCATCTACCTTAACCTTTTCTTTTTCCTCTTATTTTCTTTTTTCTTCTTTCTCCTTAGCTTTATTAAGCTCTTATAGGGTTAAGAGGCCGCGACAGAGCATCTCTTACTCCTGCTCAGCAAGGAAACGCTATTACTTCCGCAAACGGAGGATCTTCTACATAGCTTCTTCTTAAACCTTATAAGCCATCTCTTCTTCTTATTATAACTGTTGTTTCTAGGTATTAAGGGATTCTCATTCAAAAAGTAAGGGTATTCGGTTTCGTTCCTCGACGTTATAGGATTTGCCTTTCCTAGTACACTCGGAGCACTTAGAACTATTAATAATACTAACGTAATAACAACCGGATTTAGTATAAACATATCGAGTATAGGGAATCATTTCACGTCCTAATCGTTCGATTTAAAAGGTGTAGAGAATTCTATTTTATTTAAGTTTATCCTTATAAGAAGACGTTAACGACATAATAGAAGAATAGAAAGGCTACTAGCCTTTTAACAATATTTCTTAGGCTATACTTAAGTGTAGGGACACGCTAGACTAAGAAGGGGATAGTGTTACAAATCACGTATAAATTGTAATACGTAGTCTAGACAGCGTTCTAATAGGATAAGGCACAGGTATCTAGGAAAGGAAAGGTAACATAGGAGGAAGCCTAGAAGTAATAGTACTTAAAGGACTTCAGGATCTTATTATTAGGATTATATTAGAATCACGTAACTCTGTCAGCGGACACGTAATAATCGTCTACATTGCCTACATCGCTTAGTTAGTAGGCGATATAAGCGATATAAGGGTTTCAGAGCAATATAGGCAAAGGACGAAGGTTCTATATATACTAGCACGTCTACTATCTAGATAGGAGCTTCGTACTTAACTTTAGTTATCAATTTTATCATCTTATTTAACATCTTTAATATAAGTAACGAGTTCACTTCTAAGTAAACAACCCAGCGTATTCATACTTCTTACTATATACCAATCTTCGAGACTTAGTCATCTTTGTTTAGTTCGTTTAAGTTTCGTTATACTCTAGTCGCTCGTCTTAATCGCTTCAGTCGACAGGCGACTTAGGCGACTTAGGCGACTAGGTTACGTGATACTTCTTACTAAAGGAAATCCATAGATCGCTTAGCTAGTCTAAGGATCCCTCTTTTTTGCTTATAAGAGTTTCCGATAGTGCTTAACCTGTTAGAGCGCTGCCTAGTCTTTACTTATTATATACTTATATATAATTTATAATACTATCCCCTTCTTAGCCTAGCGTGTCTCTACGCTTAAGTACGACCTAAGAAATACTATTAGAAGGCTATTAGCCTTCTCTTACTATAATGTTTTTAATAACATTATCTATAAAAGATAAACTAAAATAAAATCGTATTAATAACGCTCTTTATATTAATCGAGTAGGATCTGAAATATTATCTTATACTCGCTGTCTTACTTCTACGTCCAGTCGTTGCTATATATCTATTACTAGGGGTAAGAAATGTTCTAAGTATACTAGAAAGGGTAAAACTTATAATATTAAGTAGTAAAATCGAATACCTTTAACTTTTAAATAGGAATCTCTTAATATATAGAAACGCTGTCTATAGGTTAAGAAGGAGACGGCCTATTAGGCCTAAGAAAAAGCCTTTTAGGCCTAGTAGAAAGCAATGTTAAAAGTTCTCTATCTTCGAGTATAGTAACGTCTTCTTAATAAGCGAGAATAATAAATGCTTTGTCGAGGACTTAGTACCTTTTAGGAGCTAGATAAAGCTAAGGAGAAGGAGGAAAAAGAAAAAGAAGAGAAGGAAAGGAGAAAGGAGGCTACTAGACTAGCCGCCCACCTTACCCCTACTGCCTTTAACCTTGCTTTCGACCTAGGTCTCGATCCTAGTTTCCTCGAGGTCTTCCTTATCGATTACCTAATATAGGTAACCCTGGGTTTCGATAGTAGAAGTCCTAAAGTTTCTCTAAGTACTAGTTAATATTCTTTCTAGGTTTCTAAGTGTTTTCTAAGTATAGGTAATCTAACTATTTAATTAAATACTTAATCTTACTTCTAATAATCTTATAGTTAAGAATCCTTTTAACTTTATATTCGGTATTTAGATTAACTAGTTGAATTTCTATAATTAGAGCTAGTAGTGCTCCTAGTAGTACTAGTTTAAGTAAAGATATATAGAATACTAGATAAATGTTTATTATTCTTAGTAGTACTAATTTATAATTTAAAGGTCCTTTAACACGTTTGATTTTAAATAGTCTAAGTTTTTTATAATCTAGTTTATTACTTAGTCTTTTTATATTAATGTTTTTCTATACTAAGTAGACTTTATCCCCCTTTTTTAGTATTAGCTTCTAACTACGTCGTTTATTATAATAGTATATATTTCTTTCTATTATAAATTATAGGTCCTTTATAAGTTTCTTATATAGACTCTTGATTTTTAAGATATAAATATAAGTAAGTTGATTATTGATGATTATAGATAGTAGTTCTTAATATACTAATAATTTATACCTAAAGTTAGTATAGAATAGTATAATAAGTATTGTTTCTATTACTAAACTGTTATAGGTAAACTGTGTTAAGAGTAGTAGTTCTACCTAGTTGTTCTACTAGTAGTTTATATAATAATAAAGGTATGTTTTAACTACTTAATTTATCTGTTTATTTCCTCTATTTATTTAAGAGTAGAAAGCTATAAAGAGCTTTCTCTTTATACTTAATCGTTTTATAAGAGCGATTTAAAATTTTAAGATAAAGAGTTTATCTCTATTTAAGAGTATTTCTTCTAGTAGTCTATATCTTAAGACTACTTCTCTAAGGAATGTAAATGCTAGTTTCTTAGTAGTACTTAACTCTATATATACTATAAGAATTATATACTTTATAAGTTGTTCTATAATAACTAGGATTATATTATATTTAACTTTTGTTATTAGATCTTTAGATTTTAGTAATTTAATAATAAAATCTATTAATATTGATTTCTAAGGTATTTATAGTATTAGAGTAGTATTTATTTGTCTATAAGAAGTATAGTAGGAAGCCTTATTCCTAGTATAGGTATTATATTCTGCTATTACTTCCTTAACTATCGTGGATAACCGATTAATATAGTAGTATTATCTTATCCTCTAAAGAGTTCTACGAATTCCTTAGTAGCTATAAGTAGACGTAGTATAGTATTCTTATATAAATTCCTTTATATACAAGCTAGGGACCTATAATCTCTCTTTTATATACTAGTTATAACCTTTATATATGTTTTAAATTTTGTCTATCTAAATGTTATTTATTATTATAATTTTATATATAGTAGGTACTAAGTCTCTATTCTTAAGAGTTTTTAAGATTATAATCTTTTTATACTCTTTGTTTCTCTTATATCTAGGTTTTTAGCTAAGAGTATTAGCTTAAGTATTTAACGTTCCTTTTATATACTAAATAACGATGTTAAATCTTCCTAGTATTTCTAACTATCTAGCTAATTATCTTATTATAAGTTTCTTAGTTATTATAAACGTTTTAGAGTTCTTATAGTTAGATAAAACTATAACTAGGTGTTTTACTAGCTATAAATAAATTCTCTAGTATTCTAAAGCTAATACTATAGTAAATAGTTCTTTGTCGAAGATACTATAGTTTTATTATACTAGGTTAAATATTTTAGAATAATATATAATAGATATAAGTTTTCCTTTATTATTTAGTTATAAGTAAATCGTACCTACTACTATATCTAAAGCGTCTATTTCGATTATACTAGGTTTATCTATATTAAAATTATATAGAATAGGTTTTTCTATAAATCTTACTTTAATTTTCTAAAAAGTATTCTCTACTTATTTATTCTATATAAACTTAATAACTTTTTTAACTAGTATTAATATTAGTTTAGTAATCTTTATATAGTCTTATATAAATAGATAGTAAAAGTTTATAAATCTAAGAAAGGACTATATATCTTTTATATTCTCTAGTAATTTCTAGTTTAAGATGTCTTAGATCTTTACTAGATCTATTTCTATTTTCCTTAGACTAAATACCTATCTTAGGAAAAGTGTCTAAGTTACTTCGAACTCGTATTTTAAGAGTTTTAATTAAGAGTTTACTTTTATAAGTTATTATAAAACTTCTCTAATATGTCTCTTATATTCTTCTTCTTTTTCTAAGAAGATTAGAATATTATCTAAGTAATAGATTACTATTATTCTTAGAAGATCTCTTAAAATGTTATTATTTTATTTCTAATATATAGTTAGTATGTTATAAAGTCTAAATAGTATAACTGTATATTTATAAAGGCTCGATAGTAAGATAAATACTATCTTTTATTTATCTCTGGTTTTTATTTATATAAGTCTATAAGTATTTTATTAATCTAATTTCGTAAATTATACTACCTTATCTAACTTATCTTATAAGTATTAGCTAGGTAGTAGTAGATAAGCGTCCTTAACTATAGTATAATTTACTTCTTAATAATTAATATATACTCTTCTATTTAAATTATCTTTTTTCTTAATAATAAGTATATTTAAGGTAATTAGTAACTTAGATCTTCTAATATATCTCTTCTTAATACCTTCCTTTATATAACTTTCTATTCTCTATAGGCTTTTCTAGTTATATAACTGAAGCTTCTGTTTTAAGAGGTAATAACTCTTTTTTAATTTAATCTTATAATCTTATAAGTAATGTTCTAATAAAGCTTATAAGTCTTCTAGGTTTTTGAACAAAGCCTTAAATTCTCTATACTATATAGGTATTTTATTATTAGCTTTCTTACTAACCTGTAAAGGACTTTGAGTAAGGTATTCTAGTACTTTAGAAGAGGTGGCGCTAACCTTGTTCTAGCTTTGAAGTTATAAATACGAACCTATGTATTTATATTAACTAAAGGTTATTATTCTAGCCTTCTAGTCGATTTCTAGATTATGTTCCTAAATCTATAGTATACTAAGTATTACTTCCTTACTTCCTATTTTAATAATATCGAATTATATATCTAAATAGTATCTTTTAATATTAATTTTTATTAGAATAGTTTACTAATTAATAATTCTATTTTAATATATAATATCTGTTCTATTAACTACTCTTAATTAATATAGTCTTATTTCTTTGATTTAGACGTTTAGCTTCTCTTAAGCTATTAGAGAAATAAAGTTACTTGTTGCTCTTAAGTCTATTATAACTTATAACTTTTTTCCTCTTATTTCTATAGTTATTACTAACTGTCTTTCTCTTAAAGTAGTGTTTAACTTTGCTTTAATATATTAGACTTTGAAAGATCGATTTTCTTAATTATACTTCTTTCTCTTCTTATTCTTATACTATAGAAAGAATCTTACTCTTTCCTTATTAGTATATACTACCTTATATACTAATCTATATTCTATAATTCTTATAGTTTTAGGAATTTCCTTTATAAATTGCTTTAGTATCTGTCTATAGTTATATTAGATCTATTTATAACTAGTTTCTAAAATAGCTTCTATAAACTATAGTTCTCTTATATATAGATAATCTAAAGTAGCCTCTAGTATACTTATCTCTAGTTTTATATAGTAAACTTTAAATATATAATCCCTTAAATTCTTTTTTTTAATAGCTCTAATCTAGGACTAAGGAAAGAATACTACTCCTTCTTTATCTGATAATACTACTTTATATATCTAATAATATTTTACTATTCTAGTAGACTCTAGTAATATTCCTTTAAATCGTTTCTATAATAACTAGTCTAAAGTTAGACTTGGTTTATATTATATCTATTATATTATTATTTCTTAAACTATTTCTATAAACTATAGTTCTTCTACTAGTAGATAGTATAATTCTTCTATTTCTATCTTAGCCTACTTAGTTATATCGAGCTCTCTTTACTCCTAGTATAATATACTAAATAGTTATTATAAGTTATATTTTCTAAATACTAACTTATTATTCTTAATTAATATAATAATAATATATTACTTAAATTCCTTTAGTATAACATCTTTAGGTAATATCCTAAGAAAAGAGGTTTTAATTCGTCTTATAAATCCTATTAGAACTTACTATGTCTATATACTAGTCTTATCTAAGATATTATATATTTTCTATATATCTCCTACTTTAGAGTAGCTAGGTTTTTTAACTAGTTAATGTTTCTGTTCTAGTTCCTTTTCTTTAATAGTTTTTTATCTAGTAATTAGGCTAACTAGAGTTATTATTTTAGAGTTATTACTTATAATTATATACGTTGTTAAGATAGTTAGGTTAACTTCTTATATTATATAAGAACTCTAGAAATCTAGTTTCTAATTATTAATATATACTTATCGATTTCCTTGTTTAAAGGTTTTAAGAAAAGCCTAAGTTTCTCTAACTTTAGAGGCTTTATTTTTTATTTCTTCTTCTAAACTAGAAGATAAATCCGATGTCTCTAAGAAACTAGTCGATAGTAGTAATTCGTATTCTACTTAAAGAGGTTACTTAGATTCTATTACTAATTATATATTATAATATTCTTTCAGAAGTAGATCCCTATTATTATTAGTATCTTATATACTACTAATTCCTTTATTATTTTTAATCTAGGTTCTATATTCTTATACTTCGAGCTCCTTATCTATAAGTTTAATATAATCGGTTAAAGCTACTTGTTATTAAATAGTAGTATTAATTTATTTCTTTCTCTTTAAGTCTTTCTTCTTACTATACTTATTTACTCTATAGTTTAGTTAGCTATAAGTATAATATAAGTTCTACTTATATTAATAATTTCGCTCTTTCTAGAAAAGTCCTTCTTTCTTTAGAAAGGTTTTCTTCTATATAGTGTTTACCTCCTTACTATACTTATTAGTATAAGAGTACTTCTACTTTCCTAACCCTTTACTCTTTTCCCTATACCTAGGGTTACTCTTCTTAAATTTATATAAGCGATTATCTAGTTAGACAACCTTCTTAATTATATTTATAATAGTTAAGAATTATATATTCTACTTAGCTATTTCCTTATAAATATATATCTTTAATCTTCTATAAAAGAGTTCTATAAGAGTAATAGTATCTTATTCTAACTTTGTTCTATAATATTAAAATTTATTAGTATAATCTATTACTAATCCGGTCTAGTATAATTCTAAAAGCTTATATATAGCTGTTTAGATTATATTAAAGTCTTTAAAGACTTTTCTAATAGTTATCTTAAATCCTCTCTAAGATTTAAATATAATCTTAGTTAATTCTATCTTTCTATCTTTATTCTTATTTTTAAAGAAGTCCTCTAAGTATAGCTAAGCCTATTCTAATACTAATCCTCTAAGGTAGGAGATAGCAAAGATAGTTTATAAGTTATAATTATCTTTAAACTTATTAGAATTAAAGTTAAAGTAGATGTCTATTTAGAGAAGGAATAAGTCGAGTTCCTTTTACTTCCTATAATACGTATCTAGTATCTTAACTTTAATAGATTTAAGTACTTTAACCTTATAGAGCTTAGGGGCGTCTAGTATACTAACATTATCGTCGTTTCTAGTTGATTATATACTAGCAGGTGTTCTCCTAGTCGTACTTCTAGATATTTCTACAACGTTAACTTAACTAGTATTTAGGCTAGCTACTGCAGGGGTTGCTAGAGCTATAGCAACTGAACTTCTAAGCAGGTGCTTAAAGTATAACAAAACTTAAACAAACTAAATAAAGATGACTAAGTCTTAAAGGTTAGTATATAGGTAAGAAGTATAGATACGCTAGGTTATTTACTTAGAAGTGAACTCGTTACTTATATTAAAGATATTAAATAAGATAATAAGATTAATAACTAAAGTTAAGTACGAGGCTTCTATCTAATAGCAGACGTACTAGTCTTATATAGAACTGTATTCTCCTGTTCTAGTCGCTCTAGTCGCTCGTCTAACGGTATTTCCTCCTATTTTGTCGACTAACTAGGCTTTTTTAGTAAGGTTCGCTTAGGGCAGTGGGCAGTGGCTGGCCCGTGCACACCAGCCTAGGGTTAGGGTTAGGGTTAGGGTTAGGGTTAGGGTTAGGGTTAGGGTTAGGGTTAGGGTTAGGGTTAGGG